>JAPEVW010000695.1:0-58000 GCA_027921565.1 Artemia sinica
ATTCTTTTGTAAGTTAATGTTCCTTTCTTTTTTGTTTTATTTTTGTTCGGTTTGATGTTCCGTTTGAGATCGACTACTACCACTATTACTAATAATAATTAACTGCAGCACCTAGCGGCCTAAGGCCAGCACAGCTAAGCACGTTCCTCTTTTGTCCCAATATATTCGAAGCCCATCCTTTACAGCTTCCCGAGAAGGTCCCATTTCCCCAAAATATTTACTTACGACATCCTCCCACCCCATTTGGGGATGTCGTGCCTTTCGTTTTGCCCCAGACGGTTGCCTGACAAGGACGATCTCGGACAATCTGTCATCCTTCATCCGCAGAACGTGTCCTAGCTATATCAACCTTTCTCTCATTATAGCCCGAGAAAGTAGGATTGAACCACATTTTCGTTCAGCTTACTGTTAAAGATACGGTCAGTCAGACGGGTTCCCTAAACAGTCCGTAGACAATTTCTCCAGACAACATCTATCAATGCTCCCTTTGTTAGAGATCGAGACGTTTTGACTTTGGAACGTGATTAACCAGTCAGTTCACACCGGCGAATAACTTGCACCACAAAAACCTACCAATTACTACATAAATAGCTTCCAATATGTCCTAGATAAGATTGCCAGAAAAAAAATCCGGCAGAGGAAACAGACATTGGTCAACAATGACCATAAAATGTCATTAGAGCAGATTTATAAGTAAAATTTGATGCTTAACTTAATCAATTCGAAGAATACTGTAGTCACTCAAATGACAAGATAAGAACAGGACATGCATAAAGACGAAAAAGAAAGCGAGGATAGTTCCAGCCAGTGAAAAAAAAAATGTAAATTCATTTCTTCCGATACCTCCACTCATCCGTCCTCGGTGCAGAAATAGAAAAATAAAAAGAAACCGCGAAAACAGCTACTAAAATAAAAGAGACGGTTTCCATAGAGCGGTGGAAGGATAACGATGCAACGGTTCATATTTGGAATAATTTCTGTTTGTTTTGAGTTTTAATGCTGTTCCTTACTTTCAGTTAAAAAAAAACTTCTTTTTTTTTAAACAGGTTCTACTTAGATGAAGAATATTAGATCGGGGCTATATCATTACCTGAAACGCAACATTTGAGTCAAGGATTTTAATTAAATCACTTAAAATTAGTGCAATTTAGTTTATGGGGATAGGGTCAATGGACTAGAAACCAATGGTGATTACTTTGGTATGTGTGGACCTTTCGGTATGTGAAAATTTAAATTGTATTCTAGAGCCATAACGGTGAGTTACCCTTTCACCTTACTTTTCTTTATCATTTTATATTTGCTCTGGATCAGTGCCTTATGTTTTTCAATAGATATAGTTATCCTAGTTCTAAAAAAATTCAAGAGTCGGAAAAATATATCTCCTGCTGACCTATTACCTATTACTGTTGCCCGGGTATTGTGTAAATTAATGGAGTTCCTGTTCCGCTCCCGATAGTCAGTTAGGCTTTAAAGTAGGCCTAAATATAGAGCATATTAATTGTCTCCTTGCATACCTGTTGATTGATTGGGATGAAAAGGGGGGAAAGCTTATATTGCGCACGATGTTAGGAGAGCTTTTGACTCATGTCTACTTTTAAGCACAGCTCCTTTTAAGTGCTCTTCTAGGTCTAAGTATATTGCTCTTATCTGTCTAGGTCTATTCCTTAACGCTTGGATTTGTTTCACCGTAAGTTAAAAATAAAGAAAAATATCCCAGGTTGTTTACTCCAACAATAAACCTAAAATATTGATTCTTCTTTGTAACGGCATTAGGCAGTGAGCTATTGGCTCCCCTCTCTTATACAATATTAATGTTGTTGGGTCACAGCAGGTTATATCACAGAGTTGTGTGTTTTAAGGAATTGCGTTATTGAACTATGCTGACGATATCCTGAGTTTCGGCAAATCGTTTTCCCGAGTTGAGGTAACTTTTTCTTAACTGACATTTGCGTATCATAAGATTGGTCTTTCGTTTAATGGTTGTAAAAGTGAAATGGTTGTGTTTGATTCTTCTTCTCAACAGCCCTCTGCCCTCCACCCTCTTAGCTCATGGTTGCGAAGTTTTGCTAAGTGTTTTAGACTTTTAATATCATTTTTGGTGCCTGTAAGTGTTTATGAGCCTTTTGATCACTCATGCAAGTACTGGTGGATCGTGTGATCAGTTCTGCCAAATATGGGGTCAAAGAAACAATTCTTTGGTTCAAAAGGGTGTGTATATCTGCTTTTGTCAGCAAGAATTTGGCTCTTCAAAAACTATGCACCTCAGGGGCTGTCCGCAACGCAATATTCTATAGGGTGTCAAGTTGCTTTTGAGGTGATTTTGTGGGCTCTCTGCCCTTTATAGCCCTCTGCCCTTTCTCTTCGGCTCGGTAATCAAGTTTGTATCACTTCTAGTAGTATTACTGATCTTGGCCTTCCGATTGCGTCAAATCTTAAATTGACTCGTTTTGCTCTTATTCTTTATGGCTCTTATTCGACCTTGTTTGGCTCTTATTCGACCTAAAAAAGGCCGCCATACCTAAGGACTCCTTGTTGGCTGTAAATTGTTATCTAACCGTTTTTACTTGGGTACCTTTATAGTGTTTTTGTTATCCCTCATATTTTGTCGTTATCTCCCTAAATTTCGTAATTCACATAATTATTATATCTCTTTTGTTTATCAGTTCTTTTTTGTTATATTTTTTGAAATTTCTTGACTCTATAATCTTCCTGTGTAACTCTTATATCTTTGATCAAATTTTTATCCATTTTTTGTCTTTTAGGTTTTAGGTGATACATTTTGGATTGCGTTTGTGAGATAATCTTTATAGATTGAGTGGTTTATTTTTCTTCGTTTGAAAATTTTTGTTTTAATTGTTTAGATATGTTGTGAGCTAAATTCTTGCCGGCTTTGATTATTGTGTGCGGGTCGAATTTACACAGATGAATTTTAACGGATTGCATTGGTTGATTTTTGTTTTGATTGACTTTTGAGGATTTGCTTTCGTTTGGGTGGGTTTTTCTGGAATTTCTTGTGGGTTCGTTCTGTTATATTTATATATTTATTTAACTTTAAAAGAATTTAAATACAAAATCAATATGATTCACCCAAAACAAACGGTTGACGTGGGGTGAATCAGGTAAAAAAACACATACATATAACATCTTTTAAATTCACTATAATAAGAAAGAAAGTAAAAAAGAGAGAAAAGAAAGAAAAAAAAGAAAGAGAGAAAAGAAAGAAAAAAAATAATAATCCTACAGGGGCAGCAACTACATACCATATCCATGCTGTGGGGTCGTACTCACAAACCAACAAACAAATACAACTGAATTTAAATCAAATCAAATTTCCTCCAAAACAGATAAAACTGGAATTCGTACTTACTTAATAATTTTTCTTTCAATTTTCCTTTAAAATCACTAAAATTTTCATATCATTTTGTTCATATCATAATCAGATAAAAAATGAAAAAAAAGAGAGAAAAGAAAGAAAGAAAAAATAATAATAATACTACTATAGGAGCAGCAACTACATACAATATCCATGCTGTGAGGTCACACTCACAAACCAACAAACAATTACAACTGAATTTAAATCAAATTTCCTGCAAAACAAACAAAACTAGAATTCATACTTACTTAATAATTTTTATTTTGTTCATATCATAATCTTGTTCATATCATTATCAAAGTATTCCATAAATTTATACCCTTTATAATAAAAGAAAGAAAACGTGGACCTGGCAGACTCTATCGGTGTCTTATAGGTGACAATATAGGTGGACTATAATAATGTGTCTGAGTTTAGGTACTAAACTTAAATAATGATTAAATGATTGATTATGCTGTCATTAGATCTCCACATTATGATAGTAATATCAATCATAGTGTGACTGTGGGGCTATCAACCATGTGCCGTCAAAGAGATATCACCAGCCGAAATGCACTTCGAGGCTTTCAATTAGTTTTTCTACATTAATGCCTATTGAACACAAACCAACTTTTTTTGGTCACCGTACTAGTAAGGGTTTGGTAAAACAAAACTGCTCATTTATCTTTAAAACTTACTTAGATTTTAATTTAAACATGCTATAGATGTGATTTAATATTACTCCCCCTATTCTCACCTTGTTATTTCAATATATGTCCTCGAAGTTCAGGACCTGGGTGAGATGTCTTGCGTTCTCTCTGGCCTCAATATCTCCTTAGTCACTTGTGCTGATGATATTTTTAACATTAGCCGAACTTTGGATAAAATTTCTTAAACTTTCCAAAGACTGCAAGCAGAATATTTAAAATCTGGTCTTGTGTTTAACGTAGCGAAGTCCGACGTCATGCTTTTTAATTGGAAAGGCCCACTTCTTCGTGAAATTGTACTTGGGAATTCAAAGATCTACCTGTCTGACCAAATCGTTTATCTTGGTATTCCCATTGGAAATACCATTTTTCATACTCGTCATCTCCTAACAGAAGTCATCAAACGCCGCTTATCGGCTGCCTATGCTTCAATAGTCTCTGCTAAGCTTCGTTTCAATCGCCGTTATCTTGCAACGCTGTAAAACAGTGTTGCTCTCCCCCACATCCTCTACGTTGCGCCCTTCTGGAAGATTCTTACAAATGTTGATAAATTGAAAATCCGCTCCACTTTTTTCTCTTTGCAAAACACCTACTGAGATATTCAACTTGGACATGCAATTCAAAACTCATCAACAGTCTTCACATAGCAGGTACTACTATAGCTGTTGCTAAACTTACGGAGAAACACCAGCACAAGATTTCAAGACATGCTTGGAGCCAACTTCTTGAACTATAGATACCTTGTCATAGTTGTATTGTGATATTTTTTTTTTTTTTTTTTTTTTTTTTTTTTTTTTTTTTTTTTTTTTTTTTTTTTTTTTCTAGTGCTCTGTCATTTTCTTTTTGTACAAAGACGGGTTTTCAAGAAATAATAATGATAATAATTACAAATAAAATAATCATACACTTTTGATAAAGAGTATCTTAATGATATTCTTGTCAGCCTTTACGGCTCAGGCTTAAAAAGAAACGATTTTAATGAATTTAAAAATGCTTGCAAGAGCAATGTGTTTGTTCTTTGGCCAGTTTTTTTTTTTCTTTCTTTTTTCTTTTTTTAAGCAGCTCGTAGTAACGAACTGTAAGGGGTCATACGGCTTAATAGTAACCAAAACTGTAAAACGTGGAATTTTTATATCAATAGATACGTCAAAAGAATTGCCGTATTATGCTGATTGCAAATATATAAGATTCATTAAGTTTAATGCTACCCATCAAAAGCTACAACCCTGAGGAAGTTTGCCAGAATTTCGAAAAAATGGGGTTATAACCCCTAAAGTCAAGGAACCTGAACGAAAACCACACTGTCATATTCTGTGTATCAGAGAACTCTATTGTAGAGGTTTGAAGCTCCCGTCTGCAAAAACGTGGGTTTTTTTTGCCAGAAGACAGATCACGTACGCCCTTTTTTTTTTTTTTTTTTTTTCAGGAGTAATCGTATTAAACCAATAGTCCTAGATTATCTAGAATATAGAGAGGAACTATCCCCCCTCTCACGCCCCTTTTTCCCCAAAGTTGTCTGATCGAAATTTTGAGACAACCATTTTCGTCATCATGGTTGAAAGGTTCTATGCCTTTGGGGATAACATGGGCCCCTGCTGCCTCTGGGGAAAGGTCTGTAAGTCATGGATTCGCCCATTGTTTACGTATAATATTGGTTATTGGGAAGTATACAGACATTTTTCGGGAGGTGGAGGATAATTTTCCGCGGGGGGGATTTACCGGTGGGAGGGACTTTCCAGGGGAATTTTTACGCTGGAATTCCTGGAGTTTGCCAAAATTCCTATACGAAATTCTTTTTATTTGCCTTACTTTCTCCTTGTGGAATCAATTTTACACGAGGAGATGCTAAGGGAAATTGTCTGGGGGAAATTTCCACCTGGGTTGGAATTCTCTTGAGGATCTTTTCGTAGGGGGGGAGGGGGATTTTCCACGGGAGAAATTTTCCATCGGGGAGTTTTCTGCGGGATAAATTCTCCAGGGGAAATTTTATGTGGGAGCAACTTTCTACTAGGAGGGGCAGGGGGATTTTCGGTGAAAATTTTCAACTTAGGGGAGGGGGTTTCTGGCATTTTCGTAACAAGTACGCTAAGTATGGAATATTTGACTTTACCTTCTAAAGCTATTGTTTCTTTTCAAAACACAGCCTTATATCAGGAATGGACTATTCAATGTTATTCAGTTCGGTTTGTAATTAGATTTAATTAACATTATGTTAGTTAATTAAATTAATAGATTAAATGAATGAGATTAGAAAAAAAATATCATAAGACGAATTAATTAAGAAAAATTTGGTTCCAGGAATAATCCCGTCCAAGAAACAACAACAGAACAAAAACATAGTCTAATTAATCTTCCTTTTCCTGCATGCGCGACCCATGCGATCTCAATAATTAAAATCAGTTAATCAAATTTACTTTTGTCCATTCAGTGGAAGTTCAAATCGGGATCCAGTACGCTCGATAAAGATAAAAATTAAATCTTTAATGAGAATAATAAAGAATTGACTAATTTTATTTTAATTTTTCTTCGTAAGGAATATCTTTAAATTTTCCGAAAAGTACCATCAGCGTTGTCAACTGAAAAAGAAGTTGGTTAAAATTATCATTCTCTTCATTGTCCTCGAATTATTTTTTATGAAAGTGCGTTCGTCGAAAATTAAAAATTTTAAGCCTGGTTACACCTCTTATCATACAATTGGAAAGTAATAGTTTCTATAATTTTAATCATACAGAAAAGACATTTATGTGCTTCTTTTTGTGAGTAGAATGTATCTTACTTAGATATACGTTGTGATAAACCAGGAGGTAAACATTAGTCGAAGCTGACGAAGAAGGGACTATTAACATGAACAATGGTCAATTACGTTATACGTTTTCATGTTAAAGAGTTAACGCTTAAGTTTTATATTTTTTTTACGGTTTGTATTTTATATTTAGCATTTAGGATGTAATATATGAATCGTAAGCTAATAAATTTAATTATTTCCAAATGTACTTTTGACTATCGCATGAAAATCTTAAGACACGGTTAATTTTGCTTCTTTTTCTATGTAATAGTTATAATTTTCTTGCTAGAGCTCACAGAATTACTATTAGTTATATTTAAGTATCCAGCAGATATTTGATCTTGTTTTCTGAGACGGAAATCTAGGAGTTTCAGATATAATACTTGTGCGTCTTTTCTTTGTCGGCAGAACGCACTTTTTGCGTGGTAAGGATCCTCCGCAGAAGTTTCGGTTAAGTCTAGTAATATGTTAATACAAAGCACGACAATTGTGCTGACGGGAAATGTAAATCCTTCCGTAAATCATTAATGTTATTTTATCAACGTTTAGCTTCGAGTAAAATTAAAATCTAATATTACTAAAACATAGAAATGTTTTCCATGATATATTTCTGGCCTGGAGCACAATGCGTTGGATTTACATTTGTTAAATAGGAAGTTTGTTTCTTCATTTTTTCTGTTACCCATTTGTTATTTTTATTCAATATGGAAATGTATGTTAATGTATGGAAATATTCATTAGTGTATGTGTACGTATAACATACAATGTGTAAATGATGTTAGTTCATATCATATCTGCGTTTTTATCTTGAATTTTATTATTTCTGATGGATGAGAAACTAATTTGAAGGGTCATAGGGTTAAGTTTAATGGGAATTGACTCAAAAAGTATGGGTAATTTACAAGCGTTTGGCGTCTCTTGGCATTTTTTCAAGCTTCGTAATCATTTTTCTGTCGCAAACTATGATCATGTGCTTCTTATGATCAGGCGCTTCTCACATTTAGGTTGTCAATTACACCGGCTAAACTATTTTGTCTAATTATTATACTGAAGAAGATGTAAAGAAACGCCAAACGCTAGATGGCGTGGATGTGTTTTTTTTCGACACCAGTGCCAGTTTCAATTCTTATAAGTTACTTATAATCTTTGAGATAGCTTTTAAAGTATTCCCCTATTGATAGTTTGAGTATATGATAATTGAAATATTGAAGTATTTCGGTAATTGATATTCAACAGGATTTTATTTTTTGCTTTGACCCTTGGGTTTCAGAAAAGACTAAATGAAACAGGGCTGTATCCAGGATTTTGTAAGTCAAACAAACATTTGGGGGGGGGGGCTGATCAAACCCCCAGCCCCTCCACGGAATACGGCCTTGAAGTCAAAGCCTATTGATTAAAAGGCAAGCATCAGCTATCTCCGTACATATTATAATCTTTACTATTACTTCAGAATCAACCGTCATCTGTATCTGAGAAATTACGACTTGATCACAACATAACGATGGATCAGTTACAGAAGGCATCTGCTGAGATTAATGAATTGAAAACGGAATTATCGATGGTGAAGAATCAGTTGGACACTGTATTGACTGAACGTGTAACTCTTGAAGCTGAGTTGGAAACGATGAAAAAAGATCAGGAGGACTTATTGCTTCTCTTCGCTGATCAGGAATCCAAGCTGTCAGCTTACAAAAAAAACGCTTATCGGAACTCGGTGAAGATGTATATGTTTTTCTTTTTTTTTTCTAAGTCTAGAAATGGTTTTAGATTGCAATCATGTGCGTTTTTTTATTCCTTAGCTTAGATAGTCAATATTTCTTTAATTAAGTGCAAAGCCGTTGCCAGGACTTTTTTTCGGAGGGGGGAATGCAATTTTTTTAACGCATTAAAAATTTATTTATTCGCATTATTGCTACGTTTTTGCGAGTCAGAAAGAATTTTTTGGGTAGTTTGGGGGGTGGAAACCCCCCTTCTCCTAGATACGACCTTGGTTAGATGACTAGTCAAACGTAGAGAAAAATGAATCACTGCTACCCCGAAGCTCTTAGCGTTAGTTCAAAAAAAAAAAAGAGATATTGAAGACCTCCAAACAAAAGGGCATGTCTAAGAAATATCCCAATGGAGATTCGTTCGTGAGAGATCTGTATTGAGTCTATATCTAACGAGGGCATTTGAAGAAGGAATTTTACTTTTTAAGAGGCTCGACCTAAGAAGGTTAATAACCTCTTTCACGGTCAATAGCCAATAGTTGTAACATATTTTATCATGAACACTTGCTAAAAGACAACGTAATCTTTTCTAATATGCACCACAAAGAAGACAAATTATTCTGCTCCTTGGTGTAATTCACGCTTTTTTCTTTTTCTTTTGTTTAATCTATGAAATAAAACACTTAGTGTCTATATTACATGAGATAAATTTGTTTAAGCAAACCACCTTCTCTTTTTCGTATTGTGAATTCGCCACTGGATTGGCAGACACACTAGACATGCATATATCACTCAGTGCACCATAAGAAAATGTTATTATTTTAATAATAATTATATTTTAAAATAATAATATTATTTTAATGTAATAATAAAATGTTAACATTTTATTATTTTAATGTGCTCTAAACAGCAATACCACGTTTTGGCTCTAGTTCGTTATTGTAACGGAAAATGACCAAAATCGTTTCGAGCGAAGTCATTTTCTCAATTTTTCTCCATTATGTACCGCACAAAAGAAGTTGTTAGTCCTTCAAAATTTTCAGAATAGCGCCTATTATGGATATATTTTTTACAAAAAAAGGAAAATTGGTGTAACATACATTCATTAGCTTTTCAAAAACCATTGATAAACGGATCAACTTTATACTATCACTACCAAGAAAGGAGCAAGGAAACCCCCCACATCTTCAGCAATGAGCTCATAAGCACTATTAGCTCTATTATGAGCACTGAGCACTATTAGAGCTCATATGATAAAATTATGCTCATCGATAAAAGAATAATGTTTTACTGGCCTAGGAAAATGCATCATATCTACGCTCATTGCTGTGGAAGTTTTAGCCTCTCTTGCGCCCGGGGCTAAATCTGGATCAGCGCGCCTCCCCCTCCCCCTGCCTCCCAAAAATTTTCAGGTCGAATTTTAGAAGAATTTTCATTTATTAACACAATTTTCGTTAATTAATCTTATTTTCCATTTATTTAAGTTTGACATTTCTTACTTTAGTTTCTTCAAAATTACTAATGTTTCTCTTCCAAATCATTGTTTCCACTCCTTTAATTTGGTCTAATTTTTTTTTAGTTTTTTTTACTGACTTTTATTTTCAAAGAATGGTGATGAAGATATGGAAAAAAAAAAAAAAATAAATTTTTGATTCAGTTTGGTTATACTTATTGCTAACTGCACCCTCTACTTTATTTTGATAAAAATGAAATTTCTAAAACTGCAAAATAATTACAACCGTCCGGTTATTTTTTTTTATTTTTGCGCCCCTAAAATTTCTGTGCCCAGGGCAAGTGCCCCCTCTACCCCCCCCCCCCCCCCCCAACTAAAACCGCTTCTGGCTCAAAGAGAATAATCCTTCCCCTCATAATTGAAATGATCCACTCACTAGAAAAGTTTCTTTTTTATGTCTTGATCCTACCTATCATGGGGCCAATGGGTGTACCAAGTACGGAAAATACCCCCCCCCCCCCCGCCCCTATTGTATTTCATGGCTGAAGGGACATGAAACGGAAATCAGTACTACCGGTTTAAACTATATTATTGTCGTTTGCTTTGTTTATTTACAACTTACCTTTGACCGTTCCATGAATTGTGCCTTGTGCTCTAAATCATTAGTTTAGTTTTTTTTTTTCATCCTCCGATTAGCTATAAATGGGTAAAACAGGGGTGAATATAAAAATTGATTTTATTTTCAGAAGTAAGACGCAATTAAGGTTACTTTTCAAAATAATCACCATGCCGATTAAGGCATTTGTCACGTCCCTAAATAAGCTTTGAGCTACCTTTATAATGTAGTGTCGCTACACATAATTTGTACTGAGCTGTGACATTTTGTTTTGTACCTCCTCGCCACTTTGGAAGTACTGCCCCTTAAGCCACTTCTTCAATTCGAGGAAAAGATGAGTCACTCGGCGATAGCTCATGGCTATGTAGTGGGTGTTTTATCACCATGACGATTGAGGCATTTGTCACGTCCCTAAATAAGCTTTGAGCTACTTTTATAATGAAGTGTCGCTACTCATAATTTGAAGTGAGCTGTGACATTTTGTTTTGTACCTCCTCGCCACTTTGGAAGTACTGCCCCTTAAGCCACTTCTTCAATTCGAGGAAAAGATGAGTCACTCGGCGATAGCTCATGGCTATGTAATGGGTGTTCTATCACCATGACGATTGAGGCATTTGTCACGTCCCTAAATAAGCTTTGAGCTACTTTTATAATGAAGTGTCGCTACTCATAATTTGAAGTGAGCTGTGACATTTTGTTTTGTACCTCCTCGCTACTTCGGAAGTACAGCTCCTTAAGTCACTTCTTCAATTCGAGGAAAAGATGAGTCACTCGGCGATACCTCGGGGCTGTGTAGCGGGTGTTCTAAAATATCCTATTTAAATCGCCCAAGGAAGTGTTGGATTAAACAGGCACTGAGAGCATGGGCTTTGTTACAAATCAGAACTATTCCAGAAGTCAAGCAGAAGCCCTTTTTCTGCTTTGAATAGCTATCAGTAGGGGGTCAAAAATGTTCATTGCTGCAGTAACATCTGCTGTCAAGGAAAGAGCGAACCACGCCCCTAATATCTGAAAGTTTAGAGCAAGTTTTTTTTTACTGTCTATTTAACAACATTTGCTGTTTAATGCTGATTCATGAATGATAATTACTTATTTTACTTGGTCCTAATAGTAAGGTATTATTGCGAAACCAAAGATCGTCCTCTTCGGCAATTCATATAGGGCCAGACCAAAGGAAGTTGCCCCCGAATGGGGTGGGAACGGGTCGTAAGAATAAATTAAAGGAGATAGGAATTTTTTAAGAAAAGTGTAAATAGGGAAGCTTTGAATAAATTCAGATTGAGGAGGAGCGGTCAAAGCTGTGTTGGCCTCATGTTGCTTGTTGCTGCAATGAGTTGTTAGTAGTAGTAGTAGCAGAATTAGTTTTTGGCTTGATCTCTTGTAGATTTATATAACCTTTTTTAGGTTTTCAACCGTCCAAACTCTTCTTAAATTGTGGTAACCCTTGCTTTATCGATGGATTATTTCTGAAAAATAGTTGTTCCTCCCTTTTTCGATGTGTTCGCAATCCTCCTTTAAAGATGAATTACCAAAGAAAATCTGAATTTTTAAATTATTAAACATAAATAGAAATTTTTATCATTAAAATCATATGTAAACAGCAAACCCCTCCTCCAAGTAAAACCTGACATTGCAAAGAATACATTTTTTGTGACTAATTAGCTGTACCTCCCTCTCCTACAAATGAATTTTTTTAAGAAATAAATAAAAAGTTGTAATAAATAAAAAGTGGGGTGGTTGTTAACATCGATGTTGTTTTCTTGGTGGAATAAAAATCTCTCCAATGTGTATATATATATATATATATATATATTTATAAGTGAGAATGCGTGTTAGCAATGCATGATGGTTAAGAAATACCTTTACAGCTCTTGGTGTTTGTATTAGATTACCCAACGCTCCATACTTTTTTATCGTACGGGCTTTCCTCTGAACTAAGCTGCTGACTTTGAATCGTATTTCAAACAATAAATCCTGCATATTTTAGAATTACGTGTAAATATTATTAATTTTTTTAACTAAATCATAAAAATTTATAAATAGTTGCTTTTTCATAAATACCACTAATGAGGGCATAATAATAAACAATAAACAATAATAATAAGAGTTTTTTTAAGAATTTAGACACCAAACTCTGTCTTGCAAGTAATTAACCACTTTTTTTCTACAGGTTGGAGAAGAGGAAGAAATTTTAGATGATGTTGAAGATGTTTAAGATAGCTGATGAAAGATTCCACTGTGGGCGTGTTTTGTTGAGCTAATTTATATATATTTTTTTAAATTTTGATTCATTTTAGGACGGATAAATAAAATTAATGATTTCCTTTATTCTTTTCTCCGTAGTATTTTATTTTCTTTTTTTCATTAGTAGAATTCCTGTCTTCATGGATTTATTTATGGTATGCTGTTAACCATCTATGTGTACACATATGCTGATATTTATTCCTTAAAATCTTAATTAATTTTGATTTCTTAAAAGTATAAAAATGAAAACATTTAAAAGAATTTTTTTCAGTAAAGTGCAAATTTTATTCTGGCTTTTAAAGGCATAGGGGTTTAGAACCCTACTCATATTAATTTCTGCTCGTTTTGAGTTTGACTCTGTTATTTATTTTAATTTCTGTTTGTTTTGGGTTTCATTTATTTATTGAATTTGATTTGTGATAGTTATATGCTTAGTAGATTATTTGATCCTATTTTTGTTCATTTTTGGTTCAATGGAGGTCTTTACTTTTTTTTGAAAAACTTATTTTGTGGAAAAAGTTTTTTAAATTAATTTCTTTTCGCTTTATAGTGTCATAGTCTTTTTCAGGGAAAAAGGAAACGACTGAGCCTCTTCCAAAGTTAAACAACCATCCCTTCCATAAAAACCTTAAATACCCCCTGGGCATAACTTACAATCCTTGCCCTTAATATCTGGGGTTGTTTCAACCCCAAAAGCCCTGTTATAGTATATTTAGACTATTTTGAATAGAATGGCTAACTGAAAATTTCTATTAGATGCATTTCAGGACAGTACTACGTGCGTGTGTGTGGAGGGGGGATAGCTGTCCTCCGATCACTTTGACTCTTAAAAGAGAGCACTACAGCGTCTGATTATCAATCCAATGAGCCCCCTCCAAAGTTTATATGACCATGCTTTCTATAAAAACCTTATATGCCCCCAGGGCATAACTCACAACCCTTGCCCTGAAGGCGGGGGGATTTTTTATCCTCAAAAACATAATTTCCAGACCTTTCAAATACGTTGAACAAAATGGCTATCTCAAATTTTGATTGGAAGTGTCTGGGGAAATGATTGGCGTTGGGGGCGGGGGGGGGCATTTTTCCTCTGATCACTTTCGACTAATAAAAAAGCATTAGTCCTCTCAATTTCCAATTCGAATGACCCCTTTTTGAAGCTTCTGTGACAAAACTTTAATAAGAACCCTATAAGCCCCAAGGGCATAACTTACGAGCCTTGTCCTGGGGCTATGGGGGAAGGTTGTGTCACCATAAAAGACATAATTTGCAGACCTTTCAACTACGTTGAACAAAATGGCCATATCAAAATGTTGATCGTAAATGTTTGGGGAAATGATGGGCGTGGGGGTATTCTCCCTCCGATTACTTTCGACTATTAAAAGGGCAATAGCCCTCTCAAATTCCAATCGAATGAGTCCTTTTTGAAGTTTTTAAGGACAACGCTTTCTGTAAAAACCTTGTTTGCCCCTAGGGCATAAATTATAACCTTAGCCCTGAGGGATGTGGGGGGGAGGTTGTCATACACAAAGACATAATTTCCAGACCTTTAAACTAGGTTCAACAAAATGGCTTTATCAAAATGCTGTTCGGAAGTGTTTGGGGAAATTATAGGTGTGGAGGGGGGCATTCGCCCTCCGATTGCTTTGAGAAAGTTTTCAAAATTTTGCTTGAATGTGTTCGGGAAAGTGGTGGGCGTGAGAGGGGGCTGAGTTACCCTCAAATCACTTTTGACTTAAAAAGGGTACTAGCCCTTTCAATTTCCAATCGAATAAGCCCTTTTTGAAGTGTCTATGACAAAACCTTCTATAAAAACCTTTTATGCCACCAGGGCATAACTTACAACCCTTGCCACGAGGGTAGTGGGGGGGGGGGTTGTCATCTTCAAAGACCTAATTTCCAGAACTTTAAACTACGTTGAACAATATGGTTATTTCTGAACAAAATGATTGGATGGATTTGGGGAAAGGGTGGGCGTGAGAGGGGGTTAAATGCCCTTCAATCACTTTCGACTATTGAAAAGGGCACTAGCACTTTCGAGTTCCAATCGAGTGAGCCCTCTTTGAAGTTTTTACAACAACACTTTCTATAAAAAAAAAAACCCTATATAACCCCAGGGCATAACTTACAACCCTGAGGGCTGTGGGGGGGGGGGGGGGGTTGTCATCCTCAAAGACCTAATTTCTAGAAATTTCAACTACGTTGAAAAAATGGTTGTCTCAAAATTTTGGATTTGATGGTTTGGGGAAATGAAGGGTGTGAGAGGGGGGTTAGATGCCCTCCAATTACTTTCTACTATTGAAAATCCTTTCTATAAAAGCCATATATTCCCTAAGGTCATAACTTACAATCCTAACCCTTAGGGGGGGGGGTGTCATCCTCAAATGCCTTATTTCCTGAACTGTCAACTACGTTGAACAAAGTGGCTATCTAAAATTTCAATTGGATGTGTCTCCCTCCAATTAGTTGCCCTCCAATCACTTTTGACTTTTAAAAAGCGCACTAGCTCTTTCAATTTCCAATTGAATGAGCCTTTTTTGAAGTTACTATGACAACGCTATCTATAAAAACCTTATATGCCCCCAGGACGTAACTTACAACCTTTGTCCTGAGGGCTGTTGGGGAGGGGGGGTTGTCATCCTCAAAGAAATAATTTCCAGAACTTTCCAAATTCCCAATCTCCAAATTTTGATTGGATGTCTTTGGGGAGACGGTGGGCGTAAGAGGGGTGTTGTTGCCCTCCAATCACTTTCTACTATTAAAAAGGGAACTAGCCCTTTCAATTTCCAATCGAATGAGCCCTTTTTGAAGTTTTTACGACAACCCTTTTTATAAAAACTTTATATGCTCCCAGGGCATAAGTTACAACCCTTGGCATAAGTTACAACCCTTGCCCTGAGGTTTTTTTTTTGGGGGGGGGGGTGTATCATCCTCAAACACCTAATTTCCAGAACTTTCCACTGCGCTGAACAAAATGGCTGTCTCAAAGCTTTGATTGGATGTGTATGGGGAAATAGTGGGCGTGAGAGGGGGTTAGTTGCCCTCCAATCAATTTCGACTATTAAAAATGGCACTAGCCCTATAAATTTTAAATTGAATGAGCCCTTTTTGAAGTTTGTACGACAACGCTATCTATAGAAACCTTATATGCCCCCAGGGCATAACTTACAACCATTGCCCTGAGGGGTTTGGGGGGTTTGTCATCCTCAAAGACATAATTTCAAGAACTTTCAGCCACTTTGAACAAAACGGCTATCTCAAAATTTTGATTTGATGTGTTTGGGGAAACGGTGGGCGTGAGAGGGGGGTTAGTTGCACTCCAATCACTTTCGACTATTAAAAAGGGCATTAGCCCTTTTAATTTCCAATCGAATGAGCCCCTTTTGAAGTTTCTACGACAACGTTTTCTACAAAAACTTTATGTGCCCCAGGGCGTAACTTAAAACCTTTGAACTGAGGATGGTGGGGGTTGTCATCCTCAAAGACTTTAGCTATGTCCAGAACCTTTAGCTACGTTGAACAAAATGGCTATATCAAAGTTTTTATTGGATGTGTTTGGGGAAATGATGAGCTTGAGATGGGGGCTAGTTACCGTCCAATCACTTCTGACTGTTAAAAAGCGCACTAGCCCTTTCGAATTTTCAGTCGAATGAGCACTTTTTGAAGTTTCTACGACAGTGTGGTGCTTTCTATAAAAACCTTATATGTCCCCAAGGCATAGCTAAAAACCCCTGCCCTGAAGGCTGTGGTGGGGGGGGGTGTCATCCCCAAAGACCTCATTTCCAGAGCTTTTTACTACGTTGAATAAAATGGCTATCTCAGAATTTAGATTGGATATGTTTGGGAAATGCTGGGGGTGAGAGGGGGGTTAGTTGCGCTCCAATCACTTTCTACTATTTTCAATCGAATGAGCCCTTTTTGAAGTTTCTACGACAGTGCTTTCTATTAAAACCTTATATGCCCCCAGGGCATAACTTACAACCCTTGCCCTGAGGGCTCTGGGGGGGGGGTGTCATCCTCAAAGCCATATTTTCCAGATCTTTCAGCTACGTTAAATCTTTCATCCACGGCTATCTCAAAATTTTGATCGGATGTGTTTGGGGAAATGGCTGGCGTGGAAAGGGGTATATGGCTATTTCAAAATTTTTATCGGATGTGTTTTTGGGAAATATGGCGTGGAAGGGATATTAGTTGCCTTCCAATCACTTTCGGCTATTAAAAAGGGCACAAGCCCTTCTAATTTTCCAATCGAATGAGCCCTTTTCTAAGTTTTTACGACAATTCCTTCGATTACGAAGTGCCCGGGTCTAAAACAAAGAAGCAAATAAATAACACAGTACATTTTGCAATCATTGTTATTTACTTAGGCAGCGCTATTGAGCTGTCTATGATGGTTGTGCTTGCCTATAACTAGCACAAAGTCTGTCAAATGTCAGGGTCAATGATGAGATAGTTGCATAAAGCTCATCTTCTACATCCAAATGAACACAATATTTCAATTTCATTTCAGCTATTGCAGAAAAACCTGTTTCATACAAATAAGATTTTGCGAACGGTAGCAATACTTTTAAAGCTTTATTTGACAAATAATACTCACTCTTAATATCTAGCCGAAATGGAATTAGAGCTGCATTCTGGAAATTTTGTTTTAAAGAAGTATCACAAGATAATTCAATCAAGTTTGTTTCTTGTTACTTGTTCATTCACATTTGTCATCTTCTTCGCCACTAGAAGGATTCTGTATTCACTAATATTTTGTACAATCGAAATTATTAAACTAATTCAATAAATGAATTAACAAAGTATCCAAGCGTTCAACAAATGGATTTTTGTTTGCTTCTGTGCTATCATGAGTGTACAAATTTAAAAGTAAAATATATCATTTTTTCCAAATTTATCTTCCATAGCTCCATGTTTCTAATGAATGTTTCTCTCTAAACATATTTTGCGAACAGTTTGTGGTAACGAGCTATAAATAAGGAGCGATGCGGATCAATAGTAACCGAAACTCTTAAGAAACACAGTATTGATAACAAAATATGCATCAAAAGAATCGAATTTTGATGCTTATTCAAAATTTGTAAATTAAATCAAATTTAATGTTACCCATCAAAAGTTACAAGCCTGAGATGATTTGCCCAACTTCTGAAAAAGGGGAAGGGACACCCCCAAAACATCAAGGGATCTTAATTAAATTTACACCATCAGATTCAGCATACCAGGGAACACTACAAAAATGTGGAATTTTGCCTTTTTTTTTGGCCGGAGAAAGATCACGAATGCGTATTTATTTGATGTTGTTTTTTTCCCAGGGGTGATCGCATCGAACCTGGTTATAGTAGAAAATCGTGAGAGGGTTCATTTGATTGGAAATCAAAAGTTTTAGTACTCTTTTTAAGTGACCAAAAATTTTGGAGGACATCTAGCCCCCTTCCCGCCGCTCGTTTTTTGTCAAAGTCACCTGATCAAAATTTTGAAATACCTATTTTTTCAGCGTAATAGAAAAAATCTATTAACTATGTCTGTGAGGATGACTTTACCCCCCACAGTCTCGGGGGGGAAGGATTGCGAGCTATGAACTTTGCCGGTTGTTTACATATAGTATAGGTTATTGGGAAGCATACAGACATTTTTCAGGGGGGATTTTTATCGTGGTGAGGGAGGAGGATTTCATGGGGAGGAACTTTCCATGGAGGAATTTTCCGTGGGGAAAGGAATTTTCCATGGAGGGGGAGCCGTATTTCCCAGCATTATTTAAAATATAATCAAAGGTTTAATAAAAAAAACAAGTTTCTTCAACTGAAAGTAAGAAGGAACATTAAAACTTAAAACGAACAGAAATAGTTTTGTATATGAGGGGGTTTTCTCTCTCCTCAATACCTCGCTTTTTACGCCAAAGGTTTTTTAGAACTTTAAAAAGAAGCTTATTATTCTAATTAAATGGCTTTTGTGATTCAGGAGTCTTCTTAAATAACTGGAACCAAAATTGAACTTTAGCGCAAATTGCGATATATTGAGGGAAGGACGACCCCCCCCCCCCCCCTCATGTACGTAATAATTTCTGTTTGTTTTAAGTTTTAATGTTGCTCTTTATTTTCAGTTGAAAATACTTTCTTTTTTTTATTTAATCTTATATAAGACCTGCTTTGTAGAGCATGCAGTGAGTCACTATTATTCTCCATGACCACACTGCCTTTTCTATGACGAAATCAATAAGAATTCCAAATAGGGATAGGTCCTTTTATTAGACAGTGAAACGAAAATATAAAACACAAGACTCTAAATATTTCAATGACACAGTCGGTCATCATCATTAGTAGAGTTACTAATATATCAAAATTAAAACAAACTGCTTTTATACTAAACAAAATAATCACTTCCGGGTCAAAGCAAGTTACCGGTCCATTGACTTAGAAAGTTCACTAACTGTTCTTAAATCTTATAATACTGCGTTGAACATTCTTCTAATTAAAAATGAAATAATGCTGAATTTACAGGTGCTAAATTTATCATTTTATTCTTCTAATAGCAAGCAAAAGAAACGTTGCTGATTCTGAAGTTGGTCTGTCATCCCCATATATACGACGTTACTAATTTTCTCCATGACCACACTGCCTTTTCTATGACGAAATCAGTAAGTTTGTTTGTTTTAAAAGCAGTTTGTTTTAATTTTGATATATTAGTAACTCTACTGATGATGATGACCGACTGTGTCATCGAAATATTTAGTGTCTTTGTTTTTATATTTTCGTTTCACTGTCTAATAAAAGGACCTATCCCTATTTGGAATTCTTATTGATTTTGATGCAGTGAGTCCAGAGAACATCGGGTGTTTTCATTTTAATTAGTTGTAGACGGTGAGTTTTTTGTCCTGATTAAATAAAAAAAAACAAGTTTTTTTAACTGAAAGTAAGGAATGCCGTTAAAACTTAAAAGGAACAGAAATTATTCCGTATATGAAAGGGGCTGTCCCCTCCTCAACGCCTCGCTCTTTATGCTAAAGTTTTTTTAATGTTTAAAAAAAAAGAGTTGTGAGAAAGTCAAACTTTACCGTAAAGAACGAGGCGTTGAGGAGGGGACAGCGCCTTTCATATACGGAATAATTTCTGTTCGTTTTAAGTTTTAACGTCGATCCTTACTTTCAGTTAAAATTACTTCTTTTTTTATTTAATTTTTGAACGTTTTGAATTAATGCAGGTTTTGATTTTGGCTCACCGTACATGAATAAATAAAACAACATTTGCATATTAATTTTACTTTTTTTGGTTAAATGGCTTTCTCGAAACTTGTTTAATTTTATTTACGAACGTTTTTATTAGTAATAAATATACGTAACTTACGAATTAACTTACGTAACGAACTTCTATATTCATATATTTTTAATACGTATATTAGGGGTTCGCCCCCTAGTCAATACCTTGCTCTTTAAGCTAAAGTTCGAACTTTGTTCCAATTCTTTAAAAATGACCCCTTAATCACAAAAGCCGTTAATTACAATAAATAGCACTTATGAAAGTATTAAAAAATCTTTGGCTTAAAGAGCGAGGTATTGACTAGGGGGTGAACCCAATGATATACGTAATATTTTCTGTTCGTTTTAAGTTTTGATGTTGCTTCTTACTTTTAGTTGAAAAACTTGTTTTTTTTTGTTTAATTTCTGATCTTTTTCTTTAATAATGATGGGAAATCCGGCGCCCCCCTTCATAGCAATGTTCCTTCCCCCATGAAAACTTCCTAAATGGAAAGATCCTCCCATATAACCCCCGACCTACCCACCCCCCCACCTACCAGAAAAAATCCCCCCTGAAAAACGACTGTATACTTCCTAATAACCAATACTATAAGTTAACATTGGGTAAAATTCATAACTTTCAGCCCTCCCCCCGGGGACTTTGGGGGATTAAGTCATCCTAAAATATATAGTTATCATATTTTCGACCATGCTGAACAAAATGGCTATCTCAAAATTTTGATCGGGGGACTTTGGGGAAAAATGAGCGTGGGAGGAGCCTAGTTCCCTCCATTTTTTTCGGTCACTTAAAAGGGCAATAGAACTTTTAATTTTCTTTCCAATGAGCCCTCCCACGATATTCTAGGACCACTGGGTCGATATGATCACCCCTGGGGAGAAAAAAAACAAAACAAACACGCATCCGTGATCTTTCTTCTGGCAAAAAAAAAAAAAATGCAAAATTCCACATTTTTGTAAAAAGGTGCTTGAAACCTCTACAGTAGGGTTCTCTTATACGCTGAATATGATGGTGTTATTTTCATTAAGGTTCTTTAATTTTTAGGGGGTCTTTCCCCCTTTTTTCTAAAATCAGCCAAATTTTCTCAGGCGCGTAACTTTTTATGGGTAAGACTAAACTTCATGAAACTTCCCTATTTGAAATCAGCATTAAAATTTGATTGTTTTGATGTATCTATTGGTATCAAAATTCCGTTTTTTTAGAGTTTCGGTTAACATTGAGCCGGGTCGCTCCTTACTTACAGTTCGTTACCACGAACTGTTTGATATTGACATTGAACTGTACCTCCACTCGCTGAATCAGCTCTTCTATAGGCTGAATCAAACGGTTGCTCATAATCAATAGAATCGAGGACTAAAGGGGTTGGATTACTTAGGTACTTCTCAATTATTAATCTAAGAGTGAATTTTGGTCGATGCATCCTCTCTCCCCCCTAAAATCACCCTGTTCTTTTGTTTTAACTTTATATCATAATGTTAAATAATTTTCTTCTACTTCACGGCAACTGTCCAAGGTAGTAACTCAGAAAATGCTGCCCGTGGGTGTCTCACTGAAATAGGAGTCAGTAACGCGAATTCAATGCCCTTCGTCAAGTGCTATCGTTTGAATGGAAATAAACCATCAGGCTCTAATACTAGGGCAAGATCTAGGTCTAAAGCAAAAGCCAGGCCACTTTTCGTGACTTTGGCTAATTTAGCAGATCAAGACGCTATTATGAACAATTGTGGTAAACTGAAAGAATCTGCAAAAAAGCATCAATTCAGATCTCCCTCTTGAATTGGCACGCCGTAGAAAAGAACTGCTATGTTTCGGCTAGAATCTATGTACGTCTTCTGATACTTCTACAAAAGTTGCTGAAACCCGAGTGATAACGAAAGGGATTAGTGTATGGATAGAAGCGAAAAAGTCTTCTAAGAGTAAGACTTGGTTATGAATTGAGGACTCGTGTTTCGATCCCTTTAAACTATCTAGTTATACAGCCCTTTGGGGTTCCCCTCCCCCCCCCCCCCGCTGTTTCAGTTGGAGGTGATAAGTAATTGGTGTTATTCGTTCATTCTTTAGTTATTTGTTTGATACGTTTGATGTTATTTGTTTATTTGTTTATCTTTAGTTATTTGTTTGATGGTAGTTTCTCTGTGCTTCAGCTTAATGTAAAAGGTCTTTGTTCTTCGTTTGATGACTTGAAAAAATATACTACTGCGTAGTGGCCACCCTGATTTTATTGGTTTTTGTGAGACTTTCCTTTATTCAAAAATGAATCTCTATTGCATCTCTCTGGATACACGATGGAATATTTAAATCGAAGTAGGGTAGCTAGAGGTGGCCTTGCTGTTTATGTTTTGGAATTTCTTCCGTACTCTGTTAGACGTGACCTGTCAAGAAATGAAGATGGAGTTTTAGAGTCCATATTTATTGAGATTAAAACCCAAGCTGAAGCTTTGATTGTTGGTAATATATACCGGTCTCCTAGTCGGTCTGTTCCCTCTTTCCTTTGGATTCTTGATGAGGTTTTGAAAACAATCCAACCCCATTCATGTGAACTTGCCGTTATTGGTGACTTCAACCTTAATTTGTGTGACCAGAGGTCATCCTCGTCCTTGGATTTTTCTTTCAACAATTCTCGCTTGTGGAACATTACCTTCTGCATGCATTCCAACTCGAATTACTAACACTACTGCTTCTTTGCTTGATGATATATTTTCATCGTAGACCTTGGTGCAAAATTCCGTATTGACGAGTGATATCTCAGACCATTTTCCTGTTTTTTCATGTATGATTTTTCCGATTTGTTGCCTAGGAGAAGCCAAAGAGCTGGTTTTTCCTTTTTAAAAGTTAATGATCAGGGTTTGTATCTTCTTAGGTCATGGTTGGCGGGTTGTTTGTGGAGTATTTCTGAAAATGAATCTGATATAGATTCTTTGTTTAATTCGTTTTTATGATTCTTTGAAAGAAATTACCTTGGATGCATGTGATGCGCACCAGTCGAATCCGGCATAGAAAAGAACAACCCCTTTGAATCCTTGGATGACTCCGGGACTCCTTAAAAGTTGGAGGAAGAAAAATAATCTTTGGAAGGCGTACAGGTCCTCTAAGCCATCTTCTCGGGATTCTGGATTTCAATTTTTCAAAGCTAATAGAAGAGTTTACAATTCTCTTTGCCGAAAGGCCAAATCGTTATTTATTACAGAAAATTCTCTGCGTGTGGTAAAGACATTAGGAGGACATGGCAAGTAATCAATTCTGTTATCAGGCCATCTTTTCTTCCTTCTTCTGCCCCTTCAAGTATTGTGATGGAAGGTGAAAATGTAGAGAGTGAGCTAAAAGTTCAAGATGTGTTTACTTCCTATTTTGCTAATATTGGCAAAACTACAGCCTCTTCTGTAAGTCCTTCTTCTTCTCTACCTGACTTTATGTCTTAATTTGGACCGGCTTGTCCTAAATCAGTGGCATTGGAACCCGCCTCCGAAGCTGATATAGCCAGAATTATAAATGGTTTGAGGGATTTTTCATCTTCTGGCCCAGACCGTATTCCGACTAAGGTTGTCAAGTTCATTCTTCCTGTCATCGTTCCTGCCCTCACGAGACTTATCAGTCTTTCCATTGAAAATGATGTTTTTCCCAGTGACTATAGTGTGCTCGCATTATTATTGTTTGTAAAGGTGGATGAAGGAATGATCCGGCAAATTACTGTCCCATATCCCTTTTATCAGTGTTTAGTAAAATTTTTTGAAAAATCTATGCTTTCTCGACTTCTTGATTTTCTTAATTCTAAACACTTTTTTTTATGAATTTCATTTTGGTTTAGGGCGAACAACTCAATTGAACATGCATGCGCAACTCTCGTAAATTATTTACATTCAGCTCTTTACTTGGGTCTAATAACTGCTGTTCTTTTTCTCGATGTGCGAAAAGCTTTCGACTCATTAACACACAAGATTCTTCTTTGGAAACTGTTCCATATTGGTATATAAGATGGAATGCTTATTCTTGGTTTCTATCATATTTATCTGGTCGAGTAACCTCGGTTGATCCGCTCTTTTCTAACTCTTATGGAATAGAGTTTGGCGTTCCACAAGGATCTGTCATTGGGCCGTTACTCTTTTTAATCTACGTCAATGACCTTATTAATGCGGTTCAAAATCTAAAACCTACCATTTGCTGTCCTCTTTGTCAGCCAGCCTCCGTCACTAATTGTGACAGAAGTTCGTCCTTACCTGATGCACTTATTGCTTTTGCTGATGACAGTGCTGTGGCACAGCTGGTAGAACTGAGTCTGATCTTCGTTCAAAGATGAAAGCCTTTTTTGAAAGAGTTATCCAATGGTTTGATGTAAATTACTCTTGCCTTAAATGTCGGGAAGTCATTTTTTCCAGAGTCTCAAAGGCTTGCCCTGACTCAAATGAAATACATGTATCAAGAGGTTCTCTAAGTAGACTTAAGGATCGTTAAGTTCGATTCCTTGGCATCTTGATTGACGAAATTCTTTCCTTCAAGTATTATATTTACCTGATTAAAATGAAAGTCTTTAGGAGTCTTGGAATCCATAGAAAGCTCAAACACATCTTTCCAGGGTTAATTCTTAGAATCTGGTTCTACAGCCTAGTTCAGTCTTATGTTTCATAATTGTTCTGTCATTTGAATGTCAACTTTTCCCTCGTCTCTGATGCCACTTTCAACACTTTATGAAAAAGCAAGGATTCTTACTAGGAAACTTACCGATCTTCACTTAAACCTTTGCTTCATTTGAAATCTCTCTATTTTCTTTCTTGTTCTTCTTCCATTTTCCTACAGTTGCATGGCCATCTTCCTGCTGCTTTATGTAATAGTATATCTTTTGTTTCTGATCAATTGACTTATCATCTCCGCATTTCCAGCAATTTACAGATTCTTCATACTTCATCAGTGAGGTCTGACTTCAACCCTTTGACAACTTGCAACAGGATTTGGAACATGCTCCCTGTGTCTGCACGAAGCTGCCACTCGTTTGGTATGTTCAAAAATTATTTTAGGGGATTTCTAGCTAGTAAACAAGTTTGTTTTTTTTTCGGTTTCCCTTGGAGTTGATGTCTCTGGATTGAGTTGGATATTTATTTGAGTTGGCGAAATCATGTGCTACTCCCTGCCTAGCTTGTCATTTTTGGAATTATTAAGGTGGGCGACTGGATTTTTTTGGATTTTGTTTACATTTTATTTGTGTTGGTATTGTTTTTCTTCCCTGTTCTTTCCCGGCCATGGAGCCTTATGGGGGAGATTTTGTCGAAGTTGTTTTTTGTTTATGATTTTTATTGTTAAATAAAGAACTCAAAACTCAGAACAATGAACTTATATCAAAAAGATCTTTTATGTTAGCTGCCAAAAAGGAAGGATTATACGCCAACTTTGACTTTACTCTAATTGGTCATGGTTCTCAAAGTTTTTATTCACTTCCACTTAGTTGATTTTGATTTAAAAATAAACATATCTGAATTAAAATCAACTTGATGAAAGTGGTGAAAACTTGAACGCCTTGGCTATTAGAGTAAAGTCAAGGCAGATGTTTCAAGGAGAGGTAAAACCGTCATAATTAATCCCACCATTGTATAAAAAAGCTCTTGATTTGTTTTAATCTGAATGAATTGCTTCATGTCGTATTATTTCTTGAGTCCTGTTTCAACTTACTTAAAATGATGATGTTAAGACTGGTTTAATTTTAGTTTTAATGGTCATATGTTTTGTTGAAAGTCTTATTTTCTATTTATATGTGCTTTACTGACCATGGCTCCTAGATATAGAGCCGAAATATTCTTTTAGAAAAAATTGCATTGTCTGAAAACGATTCCGCATTGGTTTAACTTTTGTAATTTGGATTTGAGGCTACCGAGTTGCCTCAGGTCAGTAGGAAGTAGGATTTTTTCTTTCTTTAGCTGCTCTGCAAGTAATCCTTCATATATATCTTGTCATAAATATCTCAAAGGAGGAAATTTGGAAGGAGTTGAAGAACATGGACGGATCATCTGCACCTGGAACAGGTATCCCCAATCGTCTCTGGACTTGGAGCAGGACTTGGACCATTTCACTAACATAGTGACCATAACCATTGGACCATAACCATTTCATTTTTCAAAACCTTCAGTGGCCTTTACAATGGTCAACCTAAATTGTAGACCCAATTTTTAATAAGGTGATGTGTCCTAACATTGGAGCAATTGAAATATTGACTTAAGAACCGTCTGGGTAACTGCTTTTGCAAGATTCTGTGTAGAAGATTAGATATTTGGTTGGAAACAGAAGGCGGATCAGTTTTTTATAATAAATTCTTCAGTTAAGAAGTATAGCCTACTAGGAGGAACTGTGGAAAATTATGGTTTGCGTTTCTAGATCTTAGGGGATTGTTCGATAAGGTTAGAAGAGATTTAATAATAGAATTTAATGGATTTAGGCCATCCAACATGTTGTGTAGAAACATCAGTTCATATTTATTTAGTAGTTAAGATGTTAGTATGTTAGTAAGGGTTGGGAATTCTCCCTAGAGTTGCAGTAAGTAGACTGGGAGTAAACCAAGGCTGCACGGTTTTCTCGAGATTTTTTTCACTGTACCTGAATGATATAGTGGAAAAGTCTGAGCAAAACCAGGCACCAGTAGTACACCTTAATTTGATGCGGATCTTGGTCTAATGTTTGTCGATAATATTCTCTTGTTGGCTTACTTAACAGAAAACCTACAGAGGCTTTTGCATATTTTAGGGGTATACCTACGATAAAAAATTTAGAATGAAATGTTAGTAAATTCAGTGGTTGGTAGAAGTTGAAAGGGGGAGAAAGATAAATTTTGGATTGGAGGCAAAATTTCACCTGTTGTGGATTATTTACACAACCCCTCTCTCATTATAGGAGTTTATTTACTTAGCGTGTAATTAGCGTGGAGTTAGTCCCCATGCAAATTGGCGCATGAAGAACGACCTCCACGTGCCTCTGGATACCTGGCTAGCCACCAGAGAACCAAATGCATCTAGGGACGGTTGGGTTGGCAGCCCTCCTCCTGAAACTTCTATTGCTACGAATGGAACCAGAAATTCAGCCTCGGATATATCATCTCAAACCCCATCTCGACCTCGGACCGCCCAAGGACGATTCCTCTGAGTATGGCTGACCAAGGTGGTATCAATGTGGCCACCTGGAATGTTTTGAAACTGAACCAATCTGGTTCAAAGCTTCTATTAGCCTGATAATTAAAGAAACTATAAATTTATAATTGCTGGAATCACTGAAACACATCTATCTGGTGATGGTGAGGAGCACATTAGTGAATGCCGCACACTGCTTTGGTCTGGTGGTCACCAGAAACGAGGAGGCATTGGTCTAGTGCTGAACAGTACAGCATGCAAGGCCCTCTTGTCATTCACACCAGTTACACCCCGGCTCCTGAGAGCAAGGCTCTATGGTAAAACAGGAAAAATAACCATAATCACCTGTTATGCCCCCACAAATGAAGCCCAGGAAGAAGATAAAGATGACTTCTATACCCTTTTAAGTTCTGAGCTCTCGTCAGTACCTCCCCATGACCACCTCATCCTTCTAGGAGATATGAATGCTAGCATTTCAAATGAGTCTAGCCTATGGGATTTCGCTGTTGGACCCGTAACAGTAGATAACCTAAACGATAACGAAGAGAGAATGTTGAACTGCTGTCTCGCCCACAATCTTACCATTGCAAACACATGGTTTCAGAGTCCCAATATAGCCAAGTGCACCTGGTATAGCAATGATGGATCAACGAAGAAGATGCTTGACTACATCATCATACGCCACCGATGGCTGTCTTCTGTGCAGAATTTTCGCACCTACCGAGGCGACGACCTTAGGAACACCGACCATCGTCTTGTTGCAGCCAAAATTCGGCTTCGCCTGAAAGCTACAAAAGCCAGCCAGCCAGAAACTTCGGAAAATTGATACCTACCGTATCCAGCAAGACCCCGCTTTGGCTAAGCAGTATCAGGTCGAAATATCCAACAGATTTAGGTTCTTACGCAATGCGATGATATTGAAGGTGTGTGGATGATCTTAAAAGAGAATGTTCTTGCAGCTGCAACTAGGATTGCTGGAATGAAACAGCGTAAGAAAAAAGGCTGGATCAGCAACGAGTCCCTCACCATTATTGATCGCAGACGGGAAGCCCGCCTTCGTGGGGACATGACAGCACATAGGCAATTAAATAAGGAGCGGCTGCACAAAGACCGTAAGACCTTTATTGACAAAAAGCACACGAGCTCCAAGAGGCCTCCAAAAAAAAAGACATTGGAGCCACATATAAGATCCTCCGTAAGCTCTCAGGTCAATACACTCAAACTACATCGTATCTCCGTAAAGCCAGTGGTGAAAATATTTTGCAACAAATCACAGTGCCATCGTTAGTGGGAGCAACACTTCGAGAAACTACTGAACTCGGACCCACCTGACCAAATTGACGACGAGATTACTGCTGCGGCTGAGAATGCTACATCTGCCTCAGATGGCACTGAATTTACAGCAGAAGAAATTAAAGCAGCAGCATGAAAGCTGAAGAACAACAAAGTGCCGAAAATATGTGGCCTGACATCAGAACTCCTTAAAAATGGCGATTCATCCATGACCCTCTGGCTACAAATGCTGTTTAATACTGTGTGGCGCTCTGAAATAATACCATCAGACTGGAAGACTGGCTTACTTGTGCCAGTCTACAAGAGGAAAGGAAGTAAAGCAGAATGTGATAAATATCGTGGAATAACTCTGCTCTCGGTACCCGGAAAACTCTTCACCGTGCTGCTCCTCAAGCGGGCAATAAAGTACCTCCATCCCCTTCGTCGCCACCAGCAAGCTGGATTCATGCCGGGTAGGTCCACTACTGAGCAAATCCATACAATTAGACAGCTGATAGAGAAAACTCTGGAATATAAAAGGAAAGCAAACATTGCCTTCGTCGATTTTCGATCTGCTTGTGACACTGTCGACAGACAGTCACTGTGGTTGATCCTTCAATCGGCTGGTGTACCGAAGAAAATTGTCAATCTGTTCAAAGAACTATACAATAAGACCGAAAGTGGTGTTCATGTAAATGGCCAGCTCTCATCACATTTTCAAATTAGAAATGGTATTCGGTAAGGCTGCGCTGCTGCTCCCGAACTCTTGAACTGTGTCATGGACCATGTTCTATACAAAAAACTGCTGGAGCATCCGTTTGGCATCGATTTTGCTGGAAGAGTTCCGGCATATGTCGACTTCGCTGACGATGTTGCATTGGTATGAAAAAATCTCACTGACATCAAAACTGCCCTGGAAATGCTAGCATCTGTTGCAGGAAAACTTGGTTTAAATGTAAACTGGACCAAGACCAAAATATTACCTGTGGACAAGACACCATGCAGCCCCCTGACAACTATAAAAGTATGTGGCCAAGATTGAGATAGTCAAGCAGTTCACCTACCCTGGTTCAATTGTTTGCTCAAACGGAAATCTTGATGCAGAGATATCAGCAAGGGTGGAAAAGATGAACGCCGTTTTCGGCCGCTTACTGAGAACAATATTCCACAAATCCCACATAAGCCGTCTCACGAAAGCTCGTGTCTACTCTGCCTCGGTAGCAAGTGTCGTGTTGTACTCGTCAGAGACTTGGCCTTTGACGCAGTCGCAGATCATGAAGGTAGATGCTGTCCAGACAGAACACCTCCGAAGAATTGAACCCATTAGGTGGCTCGAAAGAGTACGGAACATGTATATCGTCTTATCCTTTAAATTAACATCCCTGTCTGAACAGCTTCAGTCCCGCTTGCTGCGTTGGTACGTTCATTTACTTCGCCTACCCACTGAAACACCTGCCCGAATTATATTTGACTTCGATCCAACTGCAAACGGCTGGAAATGCCCCAGAGGTAGACCACGTATCAGATGGGCGGATATCATCCACGATCGACTCACGGCGTGGGGCATTGACCCCAGTGAAGCTCCTACCCTGGCACAAAACAGGCCACTCTGGATATGACTAACGGCGCTGACGTCTGGTTCCCTCTACGCTGGTGACGCTGCCGAGCAAGAGCTTTAAGTCAAGTAAGTCAAGTCAAAGTAAATTTATAAAAGATGGTAAATGGGGTACGCATGTGGAATTAGTTGAAAATAAGTAAAATAGGTTAAAAGCAATGGTTATAAGTAGCTCCTTCAGCTCCATAGGTCTTAGAAATATCAAGTTGCAGGAGTGGTTGTTTGAGTCTAACATTAGGTTGGTAAGGGAATGCGGAGCAGAAGTTAGGGGTTTCGGTAAGAACTTTATATTAGAAAGATTACAATTAAAGTATTATAAAGGATTCTAGGCTTAAGTGATAAGTTTAATACCGTAGTTATTAATGGCGATTTAGGAATTCTGTCCTTAATAAGTAGGAGGCTAGTAAGACGTTGGAGCATTGGGAAAAAGGAGTACGCATGGAAAAGCAGATTTGTGAGGGAAGCATTGGTCTCTGCTAGACAGAAGAAGATGCTGGCAGATGGGGCAAATTAAAGAAATTTTGTATTTATATATATATATATATATATATATATATATATATATATATATATATATATATATATATATATATATATATATATATATATATATATATATATATATATATATATATATATATATATATATATATATATTCGGTAAATTACTCTGTATAGTGTGCTATGGAACGGTTTGGGTCACAAATAAATAAAGTAATATATTCATGCATACTTGCACGAACATTTGGGTGGAAAGACCTGTTCTATCTTTCCAGACGTAAGCTCAGATTGATACTAAAGACATTTTTGTGTGTTTATTTTTTATGATTAAGGCTTCAAAAAGATACCCTAGGCTACAGTTTAGGCTATACAACAATTTCTAAAGGTTTAATTTACTATATTCTATTATTTTCTAAGATATCAAATGCTTAATCATCTAGATTTTAACCAAACAGTTCACCCTCCCCCCCCCCCCTTGAAAAAGACTCTGCATCACAGCAAATTCTTAGCATCGCAATCAGGATTAAAAGATAAACCAGCACACAAATTCTTGCCAGAGGTTTTAATATGACATTCGTTCCTCGCGTTATCGGTACTTCCTAAAATCCAGTCTAACTTGTTAAAAGATTCTTTGAAATTTTTGCAGACGTTCTTTGCCAATATGATGAGTTTTTTGCTTTAGTTTCGAAGCCTGTTTAGAACAGCCTTTAAAAAATCCTGTTTACAGGTGACCATCGTTTCTTGCGTTCTCGGTACTTCCCTGAAGTCCAGTCTAACTTGTTAATAAGTTGTTGAGTATTCCTTGAATGCTGATGTATTTTTGAAATCCTTCTCGCTAGCTGACGATGATTTAAACGAAACTTGGCGATTTATTTCTTGGTAGCGGTACAAATTCAAGCATGTTAAAAAAAAAAAAATGTAAATCGAAGATCAAAAACCAAATATGAATTACAGCTGCCTCTTGGACTCCCAAAAATACTTCTTGAATTATTCTGTGTCAATGTGTATAGCACCAAGAGACCGAGTTCAGTTTGGTCCCTGCTACTCTCTGCAAGTGACACGCCTGAATTAAGGTGATTCTTGTTGCTGCTTGTCTTCTAACCACAAATTAATGTGAACTTTTTTTCCCGCTTCTTCTCCAGTGATAATTTTTGTATTAACTGCGTTATACAACTCAAAATCAGCCAGGCATGCTCCTTTGTACATACACTATGGAAAATCTAAAATACGCATTTGCACATTATCGTGTTATTTTTTAGCTTTAAGTCATGGAGACAGCCCCTCCCTGACTCGCCCTATGGAATAACATGATAAATACGAAATTTAGGCTTAGATATTTTAGAGTCTGGAAAACACTCTTTTTGGTGTCTATGACGTCCTGCAGAATTATACAAGAGGGTGAATGAATCTGAACAGCTAAAGCAAAAGGTATGGGGAAAAGTCTGAGGTAATGATTAAAAATATTAAGCAAAAAGAGATTTGTGAAATCTCCGGTTTGAGAGAAATCAATATTACAATAGAAGGAAGAAACGCGTCATTATAGCGTTTTTGAAATATAAAGAGGGAGGATGAATTGATTTCACGCCAGAGGATGACAGACTGCCGAAGATTGTTCTTTTCGGCCAACCATCTAGGGCTAAACGGAAAGCAGGTCGTCCCCGTTTGGAGTGGGAGGGTGTCATAAAGAAAGATTTAAAGGAAATGGAAACTTCCTGGGCGGTTGTAAAAAGGGAGGCTTTGAATAGATTGGGGTGGAGGATGAGCGTGTGTAGCTGTGTTGGCCTCGGGTGGTTTGGTGCTGCGGTGAGTTTTTAGTATTAGTAGTAGTATTTCTCAATTCGATTGATATTGCTGATTTTCCATCCTATAACTTAAAACAAAAAAATAACACGATAAATTTTAATGTGTTGTTTGGATTCAGATATTTTAGAGGGTATATAAAATGGAACATTCCTGGCTGCTACTGAACTATATAGCAACATCTTTAAAGCAAAAATATAATTAGTTGAGAAAGCTGGAAAAGAAGTTTTTTTGGTATCTATGTCGTCTTGCATAATTATTCAAGAGGATGAATGAATCTGAATAGCTATAACAAAAAGCATTGAAAATATGGGTGAACTAATGATGAACCGAAATGAAGCAGACGAGGTCTTTAGTAAGGAGACTTGCAACAACAAGCATCACAACGAATTACAACCGAAAATGATGGACAACAAAAACCACAGCTAAGAATTCTTTGATTCAAATAAAATTGATGATTGTCACTCTATGACTTAAAACTAGAGAATTTAAAAGAACCAAAAAAGGTTGATGGCAACTACAAAAAGTCACGAAGGACTAAAGGATTTCTGAAGGGAAAAGCAAGTTATAAGAGACTAAACAAAGCTCAGAGGGGTCAAACGAAGTTGTGAGGGTGAGAAAGAGCCAAAGGAAGTTCGAATGGAGTAAAAAAAAGTCGTGAGGGACACAGTAAGTCGTAAGGGCTATAGGAAGTTCAAAGGAATAAAAGAAACTTGGAAGGAATTACAAAAAGTTTGAAAGACTAAAGGAATTCGGAACGGAATAAGAAAGTTAAAAGGGATGGAAGAAGATCAAGGAAACCAGACACAGTTGGGAGAATCAGTAAGAACCAAAAAAGTCTGGATGTAGTAGAGAAAAATCAGAAGGGACTAAGAAATGCAGACCATTGGTCAGCATGCCGAAAAATTGCGTAAATATTCAGTCTCCCATTAGTTCTTTCTGACCCTCTCAACTTTGTACAGTCCTTCTGATTTTTCTTTAGTCCTTTCAAAATTTCTTAGTCCTTTCCGACTTCTTTTAATCCTTTCTAACTTTTTCTAGTTATAACCTATTTCCTCTGATTCCTTTAGGGTTGCTTTAGCCTTTTTCTACTTTTTTAACCCTTCTGGCATTGTTTGCCCCATTTGAACTTCTTTTAGTTTGTTTGTTGACCGTCTCTTTAGGCTACTTTTTTGCTTTCTGATAATCTTAGAACGTTCAAAATTCTGTTAGACCCTTCAACTTCTTTCCATCCCTTCCAATGTTAATATTTTTTCCCGAATTATTTTGTTTATTCCATCTTCTCATAACCTCTTCGAAATCTTATAGTCCTTTTGCGATGTTCTGGGTGTCATTTAGCCTTCTTTAGTCCCATCCCACTTTCTTTAGTCACTTTTGGCTTTTTAGTCCATTTGACTTTATTTACTCCGTTTGGACTTGTTTTAGTCCTTTTTGAATGCCTCAACATCGTTTACTCCCTTTAATCTTCCTTTAACCCCTGGCGAATATCTCAGTCTCATCCAAATTTCTAATGCCTTTTGACATCCCTTCTAACCCTCTTGTCTTTGTCTGATCCCTTTTCCCTCCCTTTTGTTCAGTCAAACATTTTAAGTTCCTTCCGAATGCTTTTACTCCCTTTGACTCTATTTTGTCCCTTTCACAATTCGTAGTTTTTACCAACTTGGTTTAGTTGCTTCCGGCCAATCAGATTTTAAAAAGCTCACTACTTGTCTAACAAAAATAGGGAATGAAGTGCAAATATATCAAAATGCTAACCAACGAAAAAATTAAAGCGCGTCTTACATAGAAAGAAAACTACCAATGAAATGTAGGAAAGTTTTCTTGCTTTTCATATTTGAAACTTTTTTTTTGGTGCAATGAGATTCTTTGGCATAAAGGATAAAACAACCTGCTGATTTCGGTTATGTAAGGTTTAAAACAACATAATAAAATTTGCTAGTTTACTCGAGCTTCCCCCTCCAAATAAAAATAAATTTTACAGTTCCAGAAAACAGTTATGGGACAGTGATATACTGTAATTTTTCCTTTTCTTTAGTCCCCAAAGGATTTTGAAGAAAACTTTTTATACAAATTTCTTAGTTTGTCCAAGACGGGTTATCTAAAATCTACAGAGGGCTGTGGTACCATAGCCCCAGCAGTTCCGACAATTCGAAATATCTCCGAAGTTTGGAATGCAAACCATTCTATTGTAACTTCTTCTTAGCTCACAGAAGTAAACAGAAGTTTACTTCTGTTTACTATGTTGGAATGTAATTCAAAAGCGTTTTTTTTTATTAGGAACTGAAGATGGCTTGACGGAGGTCCCTGCCGAAATATCTGCTTCTGTTCTTTTTGCTTCTTTTCTGTTCACTGGCTGGTTTTACCGTCGTTTCCTTGGTTAATACTATATTTTAATTTTTTTATTTATATTTTCTCTGTTTGCTATACGTGAGGTAGAATCAGTGTGGTATTAAAATATATTTAACCATGAATCTTTCATTTTAGATGATGCTGCTTAGCCAAACTGCGGTTCTGGTAGTAAAATCTTGTGATAAAAGCCAAAAGTAGGGGTTCTTGGAGATGTATCTCCCAAAGATATGGATATTCTTAAATAATGTTCAATTTTATGAACAAACAAGAGGAAATTTTTCGACACTTATTCGCCTACGTCTTCTTCTTTTCAAAATAACCTCAACTCCAGAGAAACAGAGAGCTAAAGGAGAACCAGCCAAGTTTAAATTTATTTTTAGCTTAACATTGACTTCTTTAAAGTTTCTTCTTATGTCAATCGTCCCAGAGGCTCTACTGCCAATAAAAAATATCTATAATCATGTCAAGTTTCAAAAAGCTAAATAAAAGGATAAGAACAAGAATAGATCTACAGTACAAAATTTTAATCAAAAATAAATTAGCTCCAATACATCTGATTTTTTAATTATAGTTGAAGCTCAGCCTCAATGACCAATAATAATATTAATGATAAGGTACATATCTATAGTACGGGTAACCATATCTGTAGTAAGGATGATAGCTCCCATAGCTAGAATCCCGGTAGGGATAGTAAATATTATAAAATCTATCTATTATGGAACCAGTTCCAGTTTCTGCAGCTTTCAGATCTTCTTCGGTTTGACTTTCCGCATCATAGACGTCTCTTTTTAGCCTATAACTATGAGAATATACCGGACGACTATAATCTGCTTCGTAACCATTAAGTTGTTGACGAGTAAATGTCTCTAAGTCAATACTATGCACTGCCGCAGCAGACTGCACGAGGGCTATCTCTTGCGCTAATACTACAGCAATCCCAAGTAAACTAAGAAAAATCTAAAAAGAAAAAAACGAAATTTAACGTTAAAGACATTAATGGTTTCAATAAATACTTGGTACTTATCTGATATAGCACATATGTCAGTTTTTCATCCATTAACGCACTGTCGAACCGGTTTTTTTTTCGTTAGTTTCATTCAGCTTAGCGTGAAACAAGACACAGAGAAGTGACAGAATAGATGTTAAATATACAATTTGGGCTATATATTTTCATATTGGGGGGTGGGGGTGGGATGGTAAAGTATTTGGACAGTGATAAGTTAGAAAACAATTCTTAGTTCATAATATGCAGAATAATTTTACCTAACACATTTTGCATGCAGACCTGCGATACTTTGCCCTTCCCCCCTAATATTTAGATTTTTAGCCCAAATTTGTTTTTAAACTATTATGTTTTCATCATATTTTGTAATATTTCAATAGGAATAGTCAGAGAAACAGGTTCTACTTAGATGAAGAACTTAACGTAGGCGCTATAACAGATTATTTGAAAAAAAAACTACATTTTCTAAAGAGTTAAAGAGGCTGAGTCACAAGTTCGAACCTTAAAACGTACAGGGATTGGGAGGTACAGTTGGGGGACTGCCGCCCCACAAACCCCCCGCTTTTGCAGCCTCTTTTGTTAAGGTTTTTATTTTGGGGTCTTCCGCCCCCCTCAACCCCCGCTTTTTCCCTTGCAAAGAAATGCTTTGCAACATGAATGAAGTCTGCTGGAATTTTTTACCGTAAGAAAATCCTATTGCATCTCTTTGATTAGAAATAGTACTGAGCCTGTTTGCTGGATTTTTTACAGGAGATTTTTCCCTAACCGATAAGAAGCTATAATGTGATGAACTTGGTACGACCAACTGATTGCATGCTACAGGACTTAAAAAACCTTAACAAAAGAGGCTGCAAAAGCGGGGAGTTTGGGGGGCGGCAGCCCCCCAACGGTACCTGCTAATCTCTGTACGTTTTAGGGTTCGAACTTGTGACTCAGCCTCTTTAACTCTTTAGAAAACGTAGTTTTTTTCAAATAATTTCTGCACGTTTTTTTTACAGTTTATTACTTATTATTACTTGACTAACTGTTAGCTGATCATGTCAGGAGTTAAAGTTGGGGGGCTGCCGCTCCCCAAACCCCCCGCTTTTGAAGATTCTTTTGTTTAAGGCTTTTAATTCCCGAATACTCAAATCAAATGCACAGTAAGATTTTTTTTTTTCAACTTTTCTTCGAGCAGGCGGGTATACGGCATGTTATGAAAGCAGTGGAGACTTACCTGTAAGCTGAAGGCCGATTGTGTTATTCTTCTGGAGACGCCTGTTGAGCCGAAGGATTTAATAGATTGGATTTAAAAAAGAAAACTGAGTTTCTTTTTTTTAAACTTTAAATTTAAGAGATACTACTTTAAATTCTATATATAGATAATTTACTCCTACGGGGAATCGAACCCGGGTCTTCCGCATGACAGGCAACAATACTGACCACTTATAGATTATTTTGGATATATATTATTGAATCTTTGGAGCATTTTTCCAACTAAATTTTTCCTTAAGGTTCTTTACTTAGATAAAGATAAGTTGCTTTTACTTTTGTCCTCTCCTTAATAGGAAATGCCTGCATTTAAAGAGTTTGATATCGCGTTAGCTAACTTCAAAAATTATCCTCATTGGCCAGTAAAGATACTAAAAGTGTCCAAGGATAGCAAAGGAAAGCCATCATATTTGGTATTTTGCTATGGGGACACATGACGAATACAGACTTGTTGAAGCCAACTTGGCAGAATATAATCCAAGCGTTAGCCGAACTTCAACAAAACAGACTGCAGGTGTAAAGGCTGCATTTGAGGAATTGAAAAATTCACCCAATATTTATAAATCCCTTTCCAAGACATTTAATGCATTAACAATTAAAGAATCTAATACAGGAGAATGTGCTTCGTTGATGGATAAAATCACTTCTACGGAACTTGATCTGGAAAAAACTAAGCGAGAGTTACTGCAAAATATAACTAAGAAGGTTAATGAAAGGTTTTCGGATGCTGATTCCTTCCGCCAGTCATCCCACGACATTATTTGTCAAATATATGATGCGATTACTCTTGATTATCAACCCAAATTTGAAAAAATTGAACAATCGCTGAAAACTCTTCGCAACCAAATTACAAATCAAGAAGAGAAAATCAAGAAAATTGAGATGAAACTAGATTCATTTGAACAAGAAGTGCTGCTTGATTCGCTAATTTTGCATGGTGTTAAGCAACAGTCCGGATCTGACCTCCAATCAACAAATCCTGCAAGTTTTCATAACCAAAATGAACCTGACTGAAATTAATGTCGCCCAAATAAGGAATATCTACAGATTCAAAATATCCCCTGCTTTAACCGATGCCTCCCTAAACGACAAAGTCCCTCCTGTTTCAGTTAAATTTGTGAATTGTGATATAGCGAAGAAAGTCTTCAAAGCAAAAGCTAGGTTAGCTTCAAGTGGAATTTTCCTATCGGAAGCATTAACAAAGAGGCGACGTGAGATCCTATATGCCGCTAAGGACAGATTTGGTCATAGAAATGTTTGGACTGATCGTGGGCAAATTTTGGCAAGGCCTAACGGTGAAAGTGTCACTAAAAAAATTCATACTCTAGCCGACTGTGTTTAAGATTAAGTTTTTTTTTTTTTTTTTTTTTTTTTTTTTTTTTTTTTTTTTTTTTTTTTTTTTTTTTTTTTTTTTTTTAGATATGTTTAGTATCTTGCCATTTATATATTCAGCGTATTTTATTTATCTTTTGCTTATTTTTTTTTCTCTGTGCGTATCTGTCTAATGATTTACTTTCGTTCCAATTAACTTCAATGAAATTTATGGATGTCAATAATTATTCTTTTTTGTTACATGCCTGTTCTCACAAGTCATTGCGTCAGTTTGGGAGTTTAATCCTTTGTTATCTTGAAAATAATTTTACTTGTATTGGTCTCATGGGTACATTAATGCAGTGGAGCTTTAGCGTTATTTATTTTTTATTTCAGGAACTGAGTAGTATGATTAATGATTTAAGAAAGTTACTAAATTTATCTGAAATTATTATTATTAATTTGTTCAATAATATAAAATGTATATGTATCTTACTTATTGGTATGATTATTGTGATTTTATTTATTTATTTATGTCGTTATCCTTTGGTCTGGTGAGTTTGGTCGCGGAGCGGATCTACCATCCACCGTAAGTAAAATGATTAATTCTTTTAGTGACCAGGGTGATGTTAACTCTTTGGGGGAACGTTTTATTGAGTTACAAAATAATCCTTTAGATATAGAAAGTATAATTAATAATTCAGTTGGAAGTAGAAATAGGAATTATAATGATCCTAAATCAGTTATTGAAAGTAAATATGTTTCGCAATTAAGTGGTTCTGCCTCTTCTAAACAAGATGGCATTTTCTCTGTGCTTCACCTTAACATTCAGGGACTTTGTTCCTCTTTTGATGAGCTGAAACGGATCGTCAGTGGGGGAACTCCGGATGTTATTGGTTTATGTGAAACTTTCCTGGATTCAAAAAAGGATATGCTTTTAGATATCCAAAGATTTAGGATGGAGAGGATGAACCGGAAACAGATGGCGAAAGGTGGCCTTGCCCTGTATATTGCCGATCATCTTGTATATAATTTCCGAAGTGATTTGAGTAGAAATGAGGAAGGAATCTTTGAATCCCTTTTTATTGAGATTAAGTCAGGTTGTAAGGATTTAGTTGTCGGTTTGGTTTACAGATCCCCTAGTGGATCTATTCCTTCGTTTATGAAAATTCTGGAAGAGGTTTTGGACTTAGTCCAAAAGCATCCTTGCGAACTAATCCTTATGGGGGATTTCAACCTTAACCTGCTGGATCAAAATTCTGCTTCGGCTGCAGATTTTTTGTCAATGATGCTTTCTGCGGGAACTCTACCTTCAGTTTGTATACCAACCCGAGTTACTGAGATGCATGCATCACTTATTGATAATATTTTTTTTCGTCACTAGATGTCTTAGATAATTTGGTGATGGTTAGTGATATTTCTGATCATTTCCCTGCTATTTCACGATATAGGACTGCTAATCGATCGCAGCGTAAAGCTTCGCCATCTAATCTCCCATTTTTCCGTTTTGGTGTCAGTTAGATCAGTCTACTTAAATCTCGTTTGACTGATCAGCCTTGGGATAGTTTGGATTCTGAATCTGATTTTAACCGCTCTCTTGATTTCTTTTACGATTCAGTAAAAGATGGTATCCTAGAAGTTTGCCACCGGAATGCAAAGCCTCATACCTCGAAAAGGAGAGTACTGCTGAATCCGTGGATGACTCCAGGTCTCCATAAAAGCTGGAAAAGGAAAAATTATCTGTGGAAACTTTACAAGGCTTCGTCATCTGCTTCTCATCATCAGCGGTTCAAGGCTTATAGGAATATATTTAATTCTCTGTGTCGGAAGGCTAAGTCTCAGTATTATCACAGGAAATTTTTTGAGTGTGGAAAGGATGTTGGGAAGACATGGAAATTTATTAATTCTGTACTGAAACCTACTCCCCCTCCGCCTTCAGTTCCAACAACGCTGATAGTTGACGGTAAAATTGTCCAAGGAGAAGAAAATGTTCAGCTAGAGCTTACGTCTTATTTTGCTAATATAGGAAAAATGACTGCTTCATCTGTGAGCTCTAGAACTCCTCGTTGCGATTTCAGAGCCTACCTTGGACCCCCATGTTTAAAGTCAATGGTCTTGAACCCTGTTTCTGAGTTCGAGGTAGCTCGGATCGTAAATGCACTTAAAGGTTCATCGTCTTCAGGGCCAGACAGAATTCCTACAAGGGTTATCCGTGCCGTTCTTCCTGCTATTTTGTCACCATTGACTAAGCTTGTCAATCTGTCTTTCGTGAATGGAATTTTCCCTGAATCACTCAAGCGAGCTAAGGTTATAGTACTGTATAAAGGTGGGTCCCGGAGTGATCCTGCTAATTATAGGCCAATTTCTCTTCTATCTGTTTTCAGCAAAATTTTTGAGAAGGCTATGCTATCCAGGCTTCTTAGTTTTCTGGATGTCAAAAATTTTCCCATGATTTCCAGTTTGGATTCCGAGCGAATCACTCTACAGAGCATGCTTGTGCATCTCTCTTGAATTTCATTCATTCGGCAATAGATTTTGGTCTTATCCGGCAGCTTTATTTTTGGATGTTCGTAAAGCTTTTGATTCTTTAACTCATCAGATTCTTCTTTGGAAATTATCGCATATTGGTATAAGATCAAATGTTTTCTCTTGGTTTGAATCATATCTTTCTGGTAGACTTATTTCAATTGATCCGCTTTTCCAGAGCCCTTCTGAAGTAGAATATGGTGTCCCCCCAGGGATCTGTTCTTGGCCCCGTTTTATTTCTGATTTATGTCAATGATCTTATTTCAGCAGTCAAGAACACCAGTCCTCTAGTATGCTGCAATCTTTGTCATCCGGATGTTCCTTTGTTTCCCAATGCTACTTCTAATGAAGATTGCCTCGTTGCTTTTGCTGACGACAGCACTTTTGGGACTTTAGGGAGGACAGAATGTGATGTCAGATCTAATCTGGTGGCAATATTTGAGAGAGTAGTTTCATGGTTTGAGGCGAATTGCTTGGCCTTGAATGTTACCAAGTCACATTTTCTTATTTTTTCTCGAATTGGTGTAGCTTTCCCTCAACTGACACAGCTTCAGGTGTCACAAGGCTCCTTGTGTAGACCAAAGAATCGATTGGTCCGGTTTCTTGGTATCCTGCTTGATGAGAACCTTTCGTTTAGACACCATATAGCCATGATTAGGGTTAAGGTCTCACGGAGTTTGGGTGTCATTCGAAAACTCAAACACACCTTTCCTGGATCTATTCTGAAGCTTCTTTTTTTCTGCCTTGTCCAGTCATATGTCTCTTATTGCCCCATAGTATGGATGTCTACTTCTCCTTCTACACTGCGGTCGCTTTCTGTCATGTATGATAAAACACGGCGTCTGGTTATGGACACCAACTGTTCTTCACCAAGACCGCTTCTAAATCTACAGTCTATCTACATTCTTTCTTGTGCTTCTTTTGTTTTTCATCAGCTTCATGGCAATCTTCCAAAATCTCTTCAAAAAACTCCTCAGTTTATTTCTGATTCAGCTCCATATAACCTTCGTTCGTCACATAATATCTGCATTCCTCCTACTCCCACTGTGCGGTCAGATTTCAATCCCCTCATCGCTTGTCATCAGGTTTGGATCTCCCTGCCTTCTTCAGTACAGAAATGCCACTCGTTTGGCACTTTCAAGAGGATTCTTAAGGACCATTTAGTTAAGAATCAAACTGAATTTTTTGATTTTTTTTTTTTTTTTTTTTTTTTTTTTTTTTTTTTTTTTTTTTTTTTTTTTGTGGAGTTGATGTCCCCTGAATGTTTTAGTTTTGTTTTTATGGTGGTCTTCTCTGCGCTATGACTCTCAGACCTCAGGTATGACTATCAATATTTATTGCTGAAACTTGTATAGTTCACTAAGGAGTAGCATTCATGAAGACGGGTTAAATTTTATTGCTTTCGCACCATTTTATTACAGTCCAATAATTATAAGCCTTATGACTGAATTAACCCATAAACCTCAATTTTGCTACCTAGCCTCAGAAATAAGCAGAGTTGATTGAATTGGAATTTATATAGTTTTAAACACAAGCTAAAAGGGCTGTACATGGCTTAAGTTTTGATTTTTTAATATTTTTGGATAAGAGTTATGAATAATATCGTAACAGCTATTATGATGTTGGTTTTACCTGGCAATACACATAATTCTGTTTCGACGATAGGGATTCGCTTATAGTAATAATAATTTTTTTTTTTTTTTTTTTTTTTTTTTTTTTTTTTTTTTTTTTTTTTTTTTTTCACGTGAGTCTATTTAATATAATTAATAAATTTAGTTTTTTTATTCTAATTTTTTCTATAGTTTCCAGTTTATCTATATTTTTCTTTTCTTCTCCTTCATATGTGAGTAAGTGATCATTTTAAATTTTCTTTTGTTTTTTATCTCTGAGTATGTAATTCATATGTCGTCCCTCTTTGTACAGGCCAATGAGCCTTTGAGGGATTAATAACATGTAATATTATATGTGTATTTAATGAAGAATAAAACTTATCTTATCTTATCTTATACCATCAGACACAGTTGATAATTTATTTTTAGTCTCTGCAATCTATTTTCGACGCAAGCAAATAGAAAGTAAGATTTTTCGTTTATGACAAAAAAAAACTTCTGGGAAAGAGCTGGAATATTTGGAAGCTTGCAGTCGGTCTTGTCAGGTTAAGAGGACTATTTTGATCTAATTTAATAATGAAATACTATGCTTTTAGGAATTTCAAAAATTAACATGGGCTCTTATAGGAAAACGAGGTTTTTCGTAAATTTAAATTCGGGGGATAATTTTTTTATGTCTGAAAATATCAAAAGGCCCTAACAGGTCGAATTCCGCTTCGAATGAGTCCTCATTCACCCGGATTCATTGCCAACTGTGGCCTGTAGGCGTGGCTAACAAAAAAAATAATTTGATGAACATTAAGTGTGTATATTTGGTTTTTGGAAAACAGGAAAGGAGTAATCGGATTAAGCTGAAATTTTGAGGAAAAGCTCCCAGGCCCTAGGAAAGCTTATCCTCTAAATTTCCTCGGAAAACGTTAAAGGGGGGCTGTGGTGGGAGGGTCTAAACTTCCGGCCCATTTTCCCCCATGAAGATAAAGTCGGAGGGGGGGTGAAATTTTGTATGTTTCTTAGTTTGAGCTTAGGCTACAGAATGCAATCACCGCCGTCTCTCTGCGACCACTAGGACCGGAAATTACTTAACATTGTGGTGGTTCGCCTCTTTAAAGAGGCACAAGTGTGCCTCCTTGATAAGTACCAAACTCTTTTCAAAAGAAATAGATTTTTAAATTCTTTGTTACAAAAGTTTAGACTTAATTCATATTATTACCACCTGTTTTAATTTTGCTTTAAGTTGTTTTTTTTCCTTGCAAATGATCATCATTTTAGGTATCTGGTCTTTATTTAACTTATTAAAGCTTTCTATAATATTTATGCTTTTGTAAATTTAGCTCACTTATGAATTCATCAATTGAAAACGATTACGTTAATCAACGGACATCACTATTTACGAAGCTTAATTAAATGGTAAGAACTAAACAATCAAGCAATGATTGAAAATGAAAAAAAAGCTAGAACTAAATCTTCAAAAAGATAAGAAAAAAACATTGACTTTAAATTTACTAGTTTGATTTTGAATAATTATAGTTCAATGTATTTCTTATATTTAAATAATTATTTAATTTTACACATTTATAATAATTACCCATTTTTGTGATCCATTTTCAATTTTATAATCTAATTCTATTTTTGATCCTCATTGCAAATGTTTCGCTAAATTGTTGTGTGATTTTAATTAGTCTGAGACAGTGGTTCTCAAACTTGTTTAAACACTGTACCCCTTTTTACCCACAACACGTTTTGGGTATCCCTTCTCAGTTACCTGTACTAAGTAAACCAGGGGCTGATCCAGGATTTTTTTTAGGGGGGGGGGGGAAGGAAATACGTTGATCCGATAAACATGCATTGGGAGCAAGTTTAATTAACGTAAAATTTGCGTTAATTAAGTAAATTACACTATTTTAGACTATGTTAGGGGGGCGTGCACCCCCCCTGGAATCACCACTGAAGTAAAATATTCAAAAATATAAATAAAATTGCCAGTCCTAGAGTTAATGGCCTGTTTTATTTTTTGTTGGCCGGCCGCGTACCCCCTAAAAGTTTTTGCGTATCCCCAAGGGATATGCGTTACACAGTTTGAGAGAGACACTTAGGTATTTCAAAACCTACTTTGAGCTAGACTTCTTCAGACAACAAATCGACAGTTAAAGATATAATTTTAAACACAGGATATAAGTAGGAATAGAACAATTAAAAGACTTTGAAGGAAATAGAGATAAATTTAGAAGGTGACACAAAAATATATTTAAATTTTCGCTAGAATAAAAATTCTGTTGATTGACTTTTCCAAGAACTAAATGAGAAAATTGCATTATATGTTTGGCCAAAATTATAGAAATTAATCTTTGCCACTAATTTTAATACAGTCTCAGTTTGATAAATTTCTTTGACAAGTTTAAAACGCATCAAACAATTCGTGGTTACCAAGTAAGTAAAGAGTAACTTAGCCTTTTAGTAACCGGAACTAAAAACAAACTTTTAAAAAATAGATACATAAAAATAATTAAATTTTTATGCTGATTCTAAATATATAAAAATCCATTAAGTTTAATGTTAACCATCAAAAGCTACGAGCTGAGCAAATCTGCCTGATTTTCAAAGCCGGAGAAACTTCCCAGAAAAGTAAAGAGATCCTAGTGAAAATCGTACCTTCTGATTTAGCATATCAAAGAACCCTACTGCGGCAGTTTCAAGCTCCCATCTGAAAAATGGGTAATTTTGAAATATTTGGCATCAGAAACATCAGGGATATTTTTTATTTGTTTTTTGTTGTTGTTTTCTTTGTTCTTCCCATGGATGATTTTATCGAGCCAATGGTCGTGGAAGATCGAGAGAGGGCTCAATTGGACAACAGTTAAACGTTCCAGTTCCCTTTTTAAGTGAAAAAAAAACAAAATTGGAGGGCGAATTGCCCCCTTCCGCTCTCTTTTCCTCAAAGTCGTTTGATTAAAATTTTGAAATAGTCATGAAGTTTAGCATAATTAAAAGTTCCAATAATTAAGCCTCGCGGGATGAAATAACCCCTACATTACGCGGAGGAAGGGCTGCAAGGTATGAAATTTGCCCAATGTTTGGACATAAAATTTGTTATTAAGATGTATAAAGACATTTTTGTGGGGGAGGGGTAAATTTTCTGGCGATGGATTTTATACGCTTGAATTTTTCCATTAGGAGGGAAAATTCTGGGGACGAACTTTCCAGGGAAAATTTTACACAGGAGAATTGTTCGGAATTTTTATGGGAAATTTGTTTTTTGCCTTGCTTTCTTTATGCCGACTTCATTTAGCATGTGGAGATTTTCTTGACGAATTGTCCGGGGGAAATTTTCAGTGAAGTTGGAATTATGTGGGGGATGCTTATGTGGAGGGGGTATTTTACTCAGGGGAAATTCTCCATGGGTGAATTATTACCGGGAAAAATTATCCACGAGGAAATTTTACACCGGAGGAACTTTTTTTGGGGGGAGGGAGGATTCCCAGGAAATATTTCCACATAGAAAGGATTCTACAATAACATTCAAAACAATAAGAAATGAAATAAAAACAATTCTTTTTTCAAAAGAAAGTATGCAAAGGAGAATTTCTCAGATGAAATAGTCTTCAAGGAAATTTCTTAGGACAATTTTACATGTGAGGAATTTCCATGGAGCAATTTTTTTTTTGGGGGGGGGGGAATTATTCTTGAAAGAGAAGATAGGTTCCTTGGGATTACTTGAAAAAACAGACATAATAATAAATTATTCATTACCACAGCATTTGACGAAACTGTCAAATTGGTCAAATAAAACCGAATATTGGCATTTGCTTGAAAACATGGGAAATGATATAAAACCTGGAAAATTGTGGAAAGAGGGGGTCCAAATTAGCCACCGCAATTGTAAAATTTTTTTTTTACAATTTTAAGACAACTGAAAAGCATAGTATAAGCCCCTAATTTTTCATTCTGAGCTTTTTGTTTGGGTTTTAGTATTTTAGAGAGCAAAACTAGACTGAAAAATTCTAGAAAAAGTCAAAAGTTAATTTAGGTAATTGTTAAGCACAATTTTATCTATAAACCATATCCAATATAAAAAGAGCATCATTGATAAACACATATTAAGGGACAATGATTAACATAAGATTTAGTTCACGTAAGTCAGTTATTATTCAGAAAACGACGAGGACAATTTTTAACATATTATTTTTTCTTTTTGTTTGTATTTGAATATTTCAGAGAATGTAACTCCACTGCAAGATTCTCAAAAAACTTCACAATATATAATAAGCAATTTTGGTGCATTATGCTAATTATAAATTATGTGTTAAATAAAAACAAATTGAATATCTTATAGTAATATATGAGTTTCTGTCTCAGTTTTATATGAACAATACAAATGACTGGTGCAAGCAGTTTTAATACAGATTTTATGCTTTTTGGTTGTATTCACATCTTAAAGTACAATACTCGCTGAAGGACTCTGGAAAGTTCACATGTTATTTATTTAGTGCTGCCTTAGAATGAATAAAATACCTAATATTTTTTTTGGGTATGCCCTGTAGAATGACAAAAATACCTTTATTTACAATACCCAGGGTTATTCTATGGAAGAAATAAAAATGGGTAGAAGTCACTCAATGACTTAGCAGTTGTAGTAAAATTATATAAAGCTGCGATTCAATTTAATATGGTAATTAAATGGTAATTAAAAATCACTGTTCTTAATACTTACAAATTTCATTTTGAACTTATTGCTTTTATCTGAGTACTTCAAAGGGCAAAACTCGACTGAAACATTCAGAAAAAAATTCTGCCTTATATACAAGTAAAAATCACCAATAAAGTCAAAATCATCTCACCATGAAGTTCTGGGATTTATGTCTAAGAACTACGTAATAAGATCAGTGACTTCTATAAGCTAATGAATTAAAAACAGTTCCAAGAAATAAAGTACAAGCAGGATTTTAAACTCTGAAAAATGGATCAACCGGTTTGTGGTATTAAACATCTATTCTTCGCAAAATGCGTTACTTGTCTATAGAAACCGAAAAAACAAAAGTTTGATAGCATAACATTATTCCCACGTAAAGACATGGAAACAGAAACATATCAAAAGGTATAAATGTGATATCGATATTGGGATGATTTAATGCCAAGGTTGGTAGAAGTAGGGATAAATGGTATCCTAGCCTATGCAAGTTCAATTTGGAAAGCAAAACAGTAATGGTTACAAACTGCTGCAACGTTGTAATTATAACAATAAGGCTATAACAAATACAGTATCTGCTCATAAAATGATCCATAAGTTAACCTCGTACTGAAATAAAAATGTGACTGCCAGCCTTATTGATAATGTTAATGTAAATCAATGACAGCTAGAATCGATAAAAGATAGAATGGTTTACAGGAGGGATGTTATTGATATTAAAAGTAAAATGTCACTTTTTACTACTGTCTGGAGTTAATTAAAGCAGAAATTTAGAAAGACTAAGTGCCTTTTCAGAAGTTATGGCGTGGGTAGACTCTGGGATAAGAATTTGAGAGAATTTTTTCCAGAGTAGTTGTATATGAGAATTGACAATCTAATATTTGACAATGTAGAAGAAGGAGGGAACAGTTTTAGGAAAAACAGATTGTGAAGTAGCAGATGGTCTCTTAGGGAGGAAAGTTGAAAACACAAAGGGATACTAGTGAAAACGCTTTTAGCTTCGTAGAAAAGAACGGGTTTTTTGGCAAGAAGTATCTGAGTGATACACCATATGAGAATACGAAGAATATATGGAAAGTATAGAAAGTACTAAAATGTAAACTAAGGAGTCACAAAATGGGTACCATGGATAAAATTGCCAAAAATTTGGAAGGCACAGCCAGCCGGAATAAAAGTAAATCTTATATTGACATATTAAAAATCGAGAGGGATTAGTCAATTTGAACTTGTTTCAGCTAAAGTTAGGAACATGGCCTCAATTTGTGATAAGATTAGCGGTAAGCTTCTCAACAAGAATTGATTCAGGAAAAATAAAGAAGTTGGTGATAATTTGTAAATTAAGGAAGGTTTGTTTTACGAGGAAGATTTAGAGTGAATGCTTAAAGAATTAAAAATTGGCACTCTCAGTCCTCATAGCGGGGAAAATGAGTTTTTTTAAAATATGGTGTCGGAAATATAGAAATAAACTACTAAAGATTATGGTCATAAATTTTTTAGAAGGGGGAGTTTTTTGGGATAGCCTTTCTGGGAAAACTTTAATTTAACCCCTTTTATAAAAAAAGGTGATTAGAGTACGTATGGTAATTATAAAAGGCATTTGCTTGTTTTCTATATGACTGAAATTAAGAAGTGTTGGGGTACTTTTAGACTTCGAGATACCAATCCGAAAGTCTTAAGGAAAGAATAATGCATTTCTAGGAAGCGGAGAAGATGTGACAACAAAATTTTAATTCTTAGATTAATAATTGAGAAGAGCCCGAGACATTTGATGTTTATAGTAGTAGGGATGGGTAAGAAGGTCTGGACCCTACATAATTTATGCATGTTTTTATGGTTTTTCTCACTGAAGATGTTTTTTCATGGTTTTGTTCTGTTTGATGGTTATATGATGTAGACATCTGTTTGTTGATGGTTGTTTGAAGGTTATGAGTGTTAGTCAATTTGTTTGTTGTTTTCTTGGATGTCAACATAAGTTCACATCAACAATTGCTGGATGTAGACATCTGGTTATTGGATGTTTCTTGGTTGGTTGTGAGTGTTGGTCAATTTGTTTGTTGTTTTCTTTGATGTCAACATAAGTTCACATCAACAATTGATGGATGTAGACATCTGGTTATTGGATGTTTCTTGGATGGTTATGGGTGTTGGTCAATTTATTTGTTGTTTTCTTGGATGTCAACATAAGTTCACATCAAAAATTGATGGATTATTGATCGACTCTAACGGGACAGGATCACGTGTCTCTTTCTAAGCCAATCAGGGATTCGGAAATATTAACGGGACAGGATTGCAGTGAATATAAGGAAAGGATTTTTGCTATAGTTGTTATTAGTGTGAGAATAGAATTCAAGGAGTGAGAACAGTTTGACTTTACTCATTAGGATATATTTGTAATAATGAGTGGAATGTTTACACTACTAGAAGTTGATAGTGTAGTTGGTGGCAATGATACAAGAGCACCAAACATTGCGGTGGAAATCACGAGAGGATCACGGCTTTGTCTAGGATGGATGAAGTATATGCAAGATATGTGATATCTTTGAGCAAATTTAAAATGGATGATCAATTATGCTTCGCTGCGAAAGTTGATATAGCACACGTGAATAGACTTCAAAGTGCTTTAAATGCATTAGTGAGGCATATCGAAGATAATAAGCTGTATTGCTAATTGTACATGTGTAATATTATTGTTGTAATTATACAATAAAATTGTTTCGGAATTGAAAATGTTCCCTGTCTTTTTGTTAGAATGTTAGGCTAACGAATCATGGTCAGTCTAGAGTCAGCAGTCAGAGTGATAGGATTAAAAAATGAATAAATTCGAGAAAGAGAGAATTAGATCGAATCTTGGGATTATGGGAGAACATTTGATTTTGGATGATGATTTTCAAGAGTTATCCCTTCAACGGAAAATATTCTCAGGGGGAACACTTGGCAATATAATGAAAACTGATTCTCCCCCATTGGACTATTGTATAAGACTTTTACGATGTGACTCAAATGCTTATACTCAATTTATTGATATATTAATTGAACAAAGTAGAATAATATCATGCATTTGCTTTTGAAAACATTGCCATAGATTCAATGTAGATGGCTCCCCTTCGAAAGAGGTAACGTCACAGAGTTATTCCTGTCACCATTCCTCCCTCTGAATTTATCGAACGAGGATCAGTTTCGTTTCAGCTGTGAGAGAGTTGACATCGGAAGCCAAAAATGTTCTATACATGTCCACTATGCATATACACTCTTGGCAGTTGGTCATCATGTGAGAATTGTACAATTATTGATGACTATAATGAAAAGTGCAAATTATGTAATCCTTGTAAATTACATAGAGGATATGCACTACAAATTAAAGAATGTAACTCATGTCTTGAAGAGATTTGTGACTCTCACCCTAGAGGACATCTATGCTCCAATTGTCACTATGACAAATGTGATAAGTGGGAGGTTACTTACCCCGGTATGATTGGAAAGAACCCCAAACGTGATTTTAGTTTATTTCTACGAGATTGGTATCGTCGTGGATTTAACCTATTTTGGGAGGAAGAATCTGGTCTACGATTCAACTGTTGGGGTAACAAGATAATTTGGTTTCTACGTCATCGTTGTGACGACCCTGCCTATTATGACTATAAACCTAGTGATTTTATTTGACAGATACCGAATGTGATTCACCATTTGAAAACACTGTATGTGACATTGCTTCAAATAGACAGATTGAAACACGTGAATTTCATAATATGAATACAAATAGTATAATTGACTATACAAAGAGGTATGACAAGAGTGAAGTTACAATATACTGTAGAAAATGTGACCCTGATTTTGCAGCCAATCAAGATCAATATACAGTGAATTCATATTATTCACCGGCATTAGTGGTTCACGACAGTTGCCTATACACCGAAGAAGAAGAAATCTAAAGTGAAGAATAAAGACATTGTTGTATATACATTTTTCATTTATTAATCAACAAATTCACATATATTTTTAAGCATGTTACTCGTAGGGCACTAAAATCAATATTATATAGGTCTGAGAGTTTATTTTCCACCATAAAGTTGTTCAGACGTGGATTGTCTACATAAATGTTGAGAAACTGCTTGTAAGTATAGCCGTGACATCGGAACACAAAATATAGTACTGCATGAAAGTGACAGCTTTTAGTCGTCAGATCCTGGACTTTCTTCCGATTTTGAATAATAGTTTTCCCACTGCTCTCAATATAGTTGCTGATGTGTGGAGTGCAGAATGTATAGGGTAGGCCAAGAGGATCAAAAAATTCTATATTCTTTGCTGTTTGAAAGATGCACAACCAATGACCCGTCTGCACAGTCAATGGACTGTTATCAACAATAATTAGGGAATTGTTGGCACTTTGAATTTTTTCTAGAATGTCGAAGGGCAGACAATAGGATCTTTATTTGGACATGTAGGGTCCATATTAAATACATTGATTAATTCACTGGTGTTCATGGTGCCAAGTCTAGTAGAACATTGCCTTCGGGAGTGATTTCCCAATAGGTTTCAAATTGATTTAGGGGGATTAGTGCGATACTCTCCGGTAATGGGTCGGCAAATGTACACTCTAAACGCACACTCCCCGTAAATACTATACTCATATCCTGGGTGCCAGACAACTCCAATACAATGATGCCATGGGTATTTGCAAACATTTCTTCAGTTATACCATTTTCAAATAGTTGTGAATCATGATCTAGGGCTTGCATGGTCAACTCATACAGTGTCCTATAGGATTTATCAAAAGATAGATTGTAGAGTGGGATTCAATTTACTTTGCAGACAAGAGATGAAAGCCCAAGCATTTCAAATTTATGTGGGCATCCAGTCCACGATCCTATTGCACTAGCGGTTTTTACAAATGCCAAGACCAGTTTTGACGGAATTTCGCATTGATAAAGGATGAGTCAGTGAAGGTGCGTGAGCGGTGGCAATATGACGTTGATTGGTGATTGTATGAGGAACAAGTAGTTTAATATTATTTCCACTGGCTCTCAGTTTTTCCACTGCCAAAGCAACAGAACTCATAACCTGTTGTTGGCGTACATTTAGTATTGCTGAGGTGAGGGAAAGAGTTACATCAGGATTGACAGCAAGTTATTTTCGTAAAATGAAATTGGATGGAGCAAGCGTCAATTTTATATCCACTTTAATATTGGGTGGTAGCCATTGAAGTATATTAAATAGTTCATGATATATTTTTCCAACTAGATTTAATTCACTAGTTGTAGCATTTTTAAGTGCAACTGTACTATCAGTATTAGTAATATATTCATATCCATTGGAGGTGCCTCTCAATTCCTTGTATGACTTGGGTGTCATCAGCATGAATTGAATATAGCTTGTATAATTTGAGAGATTGTTGTTTGTGCTCACAACGTGCCATTTATGTAGACACTGATTTGACGAAATAAATTATGTAATATACAATTTTCATAGGATATTCGATCGGCAAGAATTGGCAATGTATTATCGGATTTGCGGACTTTCATTCGTAAATCTATAAATGTCGAAGACATGTCCATAAAGTATTCTTATTGAAATAAATTTGAAAGTGGATATTATCGGAGAGGGGTTGTTGTGAACAAAATTGTTCATAGTATCCAAGTTTTACACTCACATCAACATTTTCTGCATTGAATACATTCAATGAGGAGGTGATTGAGGGTTGGGAATCCTTATGCGGTAGATATGACACCTTAGGAAAGAAAAATCTAGTTTCGATCTAACAATTATCTTCCTGGGGCTTCTTCATCTGTTTCCCAGTGCGTGTCGACTATTTGCTTCTTCCCTCTGACAGGGATGATGTCTTTCGTTTCTGCCCTGAGTATAGACTGATGAGTGGTGCACTGTTTCTTGACCTTTTTAAACCTTTTCAATTTTTGTTTTAATCTCTCACCAAGGGTTCGTGCACTGGACCTAAGATTTTCCGAAGCACTTTTTTTTAAATCCTTGCCAGAGCTCCAATCGTATAGTGTAGAGGATGCAAAATCTGTCGCAGCCGGTACAATATATTTTCTAGCCAGAGGTAGTGCAGAGCGAAACAACTTAGCAAACCAAATGCCAAGACCATAGCCAGTTATTGACGAGCGACCTTTGTAATAGTCCATTCCATTACCCTGTTGTCTTGGGCCAAGAGTTTTAATATAGCAGTCAATATCAAAACACATGAATACCACTTTTCTATTAGAAATCTTGTTGTTTAACGATAGGCCGAAAATGGCATGTAATCACAGCCAAACCTTTTGATATTGCCAGGGGATCACATAATTCAGTTCTTAGTGTTAACTGACAGAGTTCCAAATAGGAAGTGTTTATGGGGATATGCTGAAGATGCTTTATATTGTAATGGTGAATATGTTCTTGATTGGTTTTTCTTTCAAGAACTCGTAGGAGGGAAAACATTGCTATTGCCAACCCGAGATGTTTCAAAAAAATGAAGCGTAGAGAAATATATAAGTGTCCATGGAGAAGGCAGGCGGATAGTCAACAAAAACAAAATTAGTGTTTGCAGCACTTTTACCATTGATTATATTGAGCTTAAAGCCAAGAACATCCTTTAGATTATCATTGAGAATAACCTTTTCATTGGCAATGGTTGAACTAATGTATATCTTGCCCTCCTTCTTACTGCTTTACTCACACCATTTTCTAGCCAGAAAGTGTTATTACCTAAAGCCAAGACCTTTGCCAGTAATAGCTGAAACTTCTTTTGCGAATCCAGTTCATTGTCTTGGGCAACGAGCTTATCTGTAATAGCAGTTTCTAAAAATATTTCACAGCTCTGAATACCACTTGGGCGGTTCTAGTTAGTACATAAAGGTATGTGTTTTTTGTACACCGCGATGATATTGGCGAAAAATTCCGCTAGTAATCTTTCCCAAAACCTTTGAATATTCATTCGGAAAGATGCAAAAGGTTAATTTGAGTCTTAGTGTTGCACTGTCAGAGTCTCCAAATAGGAAGATGTTTATGGGGGATCTATGGAAGATGCTTTTATATCTACATAAATGAATATGATTCTCTGGGGCATTGAAAGTTTAACATAGCAAGAAACTCGTCGTCAGGAAATGAAACCACTTTTTCTATTGCCAACTCACTCTGTTTTTGAACACTTACAACGATGGTCCGAAGCTAGCATGTAAATCATAACAGTTGTACCATGGAGATATTGGCTAGGCGGATAGTCAACAAATTCAGGTAAAATTAGTGTTGGCTGAGCATATTTTACCATAGGCATTATATGAGTTAAAGCCATATACTGAACATCCTTTAGATTATATTGATGAATAACACTTTTCTTGGCCGATGGTTTCTCGTGTCAATAATTGCTCCTTTAATTTGAATAACTTAAAATGAAAGGCTCCTTTTTTACGAGCGGAAAGTCTTTTATTTTGATTAGAACGACATAAATCATTCATACAGGTGAGTTCTGGCGTATGGTATTCACATATGATAGATATCCATCCAATTGATCATTTGAATTTTATGCTGTTCACTAATAGTCGGGTGGTTGGCCAATCATAAGGTCTAATTTTTATATAATATTTGCGATCCTTTTCTCAGGATATCATATGTATTTTTGAGAATACAGTCGACAAGAGGCCACTTCATACGCGCCGCCGAATTTGATAGTGGAGAGAGAGTTCGTCCAAAATCAAATATGTTTATTCAAATCATTGTAGAGAGGATCACGAAACATTGGATAGGAATGTCACATAGGAAATCATTGGCATTGTTAATGTCTTCAACTGCAACCAAGAATCAAAATCAGAGTTGTACCTAGACAGTCGAACAAGCAACTGTCTCTTGCCCCTGCAAGTACGGCTCTTTAATATCTTTCAATTTGATAAATTTCACTACTGTCTTCTAACTTTTTGTAGTTAAAATATTCATAAAAACCGACCGAGGATCTCATCATCTTTGGTGTCTCGCAGCCAATATGTCCCTGGGTTCAGTGTCTATTCACATTTTATGGACACTTTAAAAAGTTCACGTGCTCCATAAATAATTCCCCTTTTCAAAACATTGGTGGTTCTATTAATTCGAACAGTATCACCACCATTTGAATTTTTCTTCACAATTTTTTTTTAGTTGTTTTTTCGTTTGCTTTTTAGCACTCGCAATATTCCTGCTTATGTCGGTAGAAAACTTGTGTCAAATGTATTTTTCTTTAATTGCAATGAACTTCCTGAGGGCTAACAATTCGACAGGGATCGATCGATGGGTCGTTGGTTGTATATTTGCATGATTCTATCTAAAATCATGAATAAAAGCAGCATTATTTTTCAGTGTACAATATCTTGAAATTAATAGACGAAATCGTTCTTATCAATCGTTCAGCAATACAGCCTTTATTGGGCTGTGACTATGATAGACGATTTGTGTTATATTTCAATAGGCCTTTTGTACATGAGGATTAACAATTCACTACCGTGATGACTTTGAATTTTTCTATCAGCAATCTTGTTCAGGAATACTTTCTAAACCATGAGCAACTTCAAACACCTCTCTTTGATTTGCAATGGAATGGCAATAATAGCATAGCGACTAAGACACTGATTGCCACTAGAATATATTTGTAGGTGTATTGTGACGTCCTTTGAATCACATCTAGAGTTAAAAGATCAGTTTGCATTATATGCAGACGGGAAAACGGCTTTAGTTTGTCGACATTGTTTGCCAACAAAGCCTGCGATTCCGATGCAGTGAGTGTAACTCGGTTTATTTTCTAGATACTCTTTTGCTTTTTTAAAGTGCGGCCATGCTACGTCAGAGGCAACTTTAGAAAGCGTTGTGGGGAGCTTAGGACTTCCCACTTCACCAATATTTTCATACCATGTTTTTTAAAACTTCAGTTTTGAAACGCACGTAGTGTAATGTCCACTCCCATTTGCACACTGGAGGGTGGTGCTTCGTGACGGTGAGTTGATATCAATACGTCTTCGCTTTTGTCTAGCCGTTCATCATTGGTGATTATCAAATCAATTGCTGCTGCTGCTAGGAGTGCTAGTATTTTCCAAGATTGATTTAAAATCTTCTTCTTCTTTTTTTTAAATGTTGTCGGGCGTTGTTGGACTGACCCCTGGCTACTATATTCTCATTAATTTCTTAGAATTTACCTATTGCCAATAAGACTTTTGGGGAGGTTTGATGCATTTAGAAAGCTGTATAGATTATTGTCAAATGAATAAAAGTCCTTTACGATTTGTAACCATATCACAAATTAACTCGGAAGATTAGATTATAACTTTTCCCTGAATTATAATTCGTTTTCCTGTGATGTCGACTTGAACTTGATAATGATCACCAACGGAACAACTCCAACATGAGATATGTTAAATACTCTTTTACTCTGTTCTAGATAGGTCAATGTCAATATTGTTTACCAATTGATGGCTCACTATGGAATTTAATTCCTTCGCCTTTGATTGTGTTGTTGCTGCTGCAGAATCTTGAGGAGATGTCCTGTTTAGGGGGGGGGGGGGGGGGGGAATGGGATCTGCGACGGTGGATCTCTCTCGATAAGGTCTATGTTTTTCCACACGACGCAGTGCATCTTGAAGTAAAACTAGCTTTTTTGAATCATCGGCAATATTTTCATCATTGAATGAATTTGCTTAGATTGTCTTCAAAGTGTTTCACTGGTGAAAAGGACAAGCTCTATTGGGATCAATTTATAGGGTTGAGCCTTCTAGAGAAAACTGTTTACAAGTCCTGTGATTATTGGAAGTAAAAGTGTAAAAAGAAGCTACCGCCCGCTTTGAAGGAGACATTTTTATTCTTTTAAAACATTTTCCTTTGTTTTTGCAAGCCAAGACACGTACAGTGGAACGATGTTTGCTTTGTCTGATGTCTAACACCATTTCTGGCAAGGGTAAATTGCCCTCAGTTAAATTAAAACAAAGTTCAACTATTAGATTAATAAATTCACTTGTCACACACATGTTTGAGTATGGCCTTCCTGAGTGGGGTTTTGAAGTGCCTAGGAACGGAAAGATAGTTGTGCTCTTCTTACTTTTCTATGTAGTTTTCTTCAATGTCTCATGATGGCAACTAGTAGTCCTTTTTACTGTTCACTGGAAGATATACAGATGTTTCATTCCTTCTTGTTGTCAAAATATATGTGACTACACTAGATCCTCGGGTGTCATTCTGGGTTAAGATCTCCGCAAAATGTACCTGTAGGGCTTATTTTCGTCGCCTGATTGTTACGCTGAAATGAAAGTAAAATTTGGGGGCACCTGGATATATTTTGCTTATTGGAGAGTAATTAGAGACTTGAATCATGAACAACTCGGTAGAATAATATAGATGAAATGCATTTCAAAGCAAGGCTTCTCATGCACTTGCCTCTGATGAACAGATTGTGTAGAACTAGGGTTATGGAAATGTGTTCGTGATGAGGCGAACGAGTAAACAGTTGTAGCATTTCCCGTGAGAACTGTTTTCAATCGATTCAGCTAAATCATCATAATCAGCCGTTAGTTTGACTCACTACTATGAAAACGTCATTCCCCGTATGAACTGTATTGGCATGGACGTGGCAGTGGCATAGCTTTTATTTTGATCATAGGACTCTTACCAAACACTATAGCAATAGTAAATTTTCTTTGTTTTTCCAAAATATTTTGATTACAATTTTTAATTATTTTAGCTAAAAGTTTTCGGTTTCCCCGACATTGACGGGCCATCTTTGAAGATGATCAAGTCCCCTCCGCACACAAACACACCATACACACCCCTCAGGGCAAGGGGTTGTAAGTTATGCCCGCTGAGGCACATAAGGTTCTTATAGAGCGTTTTAATAGAAACTTGGAAGGCCTAGTTCCCTT
>JAPEVW010000694.1:0-58000 GCA_027921565.1 Artemia sinica
TGTAAATGGTCTCATTCGTGAATTACATAATGGTTAGATCAAAGCAAGCTACACGCAAGTTAAAAAAAATATTACTACCAAAAAAACAGAGATAGCATCTTGAAAAGAGAAAAGCAAAGGTATTCAACCGACCAGGCGTATCGAGAAGTGAAAATTGAGAGAGCAAAACAAAACAGCAAGATGTGTTATCACAATGATGAAGATTATAGTTACAGTAAAAACTGGAACATCGTAGAAAATTGTTCAATGGCTCATTTTAAAGGATTATAATAAAGAACGACCTCTTGCCTATACTAAATTTTATACGCCACTTAATTATAGTATAGGTTAGTATTTCCACAAATAGCTTGGCACTGGGATATCGTAGAGATTTGTTCAATGGCTCATTTTAAAGAAAATTAATGGGGTTAATAACCTTTTGTAATTAAAACAAATTATTTTTAAAATAGAATCAGTTTTTTTACGAAAAACTGCATATTTCATATTAAAGATAGATCAATGACGGCATAATCATATACCAGCGGTAGGATTAGAACCCGTGCCTCCGAAGAGACTGGTGGCTAACACCAGCGCCTTAGACCACTCGGCCAAGCTGCCTCTCATAATTATATATGTGAATCCGGGTTGCAGAAGTCGCTAGGAAACTAGTAAGAGACGATCACGCCCAATGCTAAGAAATATAAAAACCCAGAACTGCTAAAAATAGGGTCAGATCAAAACAAAAGTACATCATTATAACCACATTGTCTGAAACCCTACTAGATAAGTAATGAATGTCGTCATAGTTTTGTTAGAACTATGAGGTGAATAGAAAAACACGACATTATGTTGTTATTCCTGAAGACGTCATGAAATAATTTCCGGGTTGCAGCGGTAGCTAGCAACCTAGTAAGAGATTATAACATTTTAAAGAAAATTAATGGGGTTAATAACCTTTTGTAATTAATACAAATTATTTTTAAAATAGAATCAGATTTTTACGAAAAACTGCATATTTCATATTAAAGATAGATCAATGACGGCATAATCGTATACCAGCGGTAGGATTGGAACCCGTGCCTCCGAAGAGACTGGTGACTAACACCAGCGCCTTAGACCACTCGGCCAAGCTGCCTCTCATAATTATATATGTGAATCCGGGTTGCAGAAGTCGCTAGGAAACTAGTAAGAGACGATCACGCCCAATGCTAAGAAATATAAAAACCCAGAACTCCTAAAAATAGAGTCAGATCAAAACAAAAAGTACATCATTAGAACCACATTGTCTGAAACCCTACTAGATAAGTAATGAATGTCGTCATAGTTTTGTTAGAACTATGAGGTGAATAGAAAAACACGACATTATGTTGTCATTCCTGAAGACGTCATGAAATAATATCATTACGCCATGACGTCATGAAAAAACATCATTACGCCATGACGTCATGATTACTATATAAAAGGCCACAATAGAAAAATGGTTTCATTCCATCTAATGGTTACATAATGGTTTCGTCCAAGCAAGCTACACATAAGTTAAAAAACAGTACTATACAAAAAACAGAGATAGCATCTTGAAAAGAGAAAAGCAAAGGTATTCAACCGACCAGGTGTATCGAGAAGTAAAAATTGAGAGAGCAACAAAACATCAAGGAGCGTTATCACAATGATGAAGTTTATAGAGAGGCATCGATTCAGCAAGCTAGAGAAAAGATCAAGGAGCGTTATCACAATGATGAAGTTTATAGAGAAGCAGCAATTGAGCAAGCTAGACAAAAGAGGAAGGAACAGTATGATAATGATAAAGATTACCGAAACAAACATAAGAAAAAAGTTGCTACCAGAATAATGGGTAGATACTGGGGTTAGAAAAGCTATAATGAAAATTACAACCTCTGCGAGGCTTTACCAAAGAACGCATAAGGACAAAGTAAAAATTTACATTCAGAAGTCCAAAAAGATGGCAAAAATATTCACAATTACAGATTAAAATTCTCTTTGAAAGAGCGGATGCTGTTGAAAAGTTGGCTAGAAAGGCTCGGGCAAAACTTCATAGTAATATTCAAAAGAAATGTTGTCAGTTCAATGAAAAGCTTCCAAGCTATGGACTGGCAACATTGGACCAGTTTATAGATGCAATGGAAAATTCTAGACAACACAGTGAATATACGGAGGCGTACTTCTTAGAAAATTCGTATATTAATTTTGGAAGGAGCAATTGCAGTTTATGTAGCAGGAATAAAAATATATATACAAGGATTCCTATGAACAGCGAAGGAAAAGCAATGTTTTTCAATTATGGTGGAAACAAACCTGTTAGGGTTATTAGTATATGTCTTTGTAAGACTCCTCCTCAAGAAAAAAGTATTTCTAACTGTGTTTTAAACAGTTCTTTTAGTTCTACTGAATATTTGGCAAAAAATGCTCTGTGTTGTAGAACAAGCTGTCCTGAAAAGTACAAGACAATTATTGAAAAATGCTCTGAAACTAGATCTGACAAAGAAATTATGATGACTGAACTTACCTATAACAATCTGACTAAACACTCAAAAAAAAATTGGGCAGCAGGTTACATGGCAATGTCATCCTGATATCTGCAAGCTCTATACGACGGATACTGAATTATGTAAAATTCTTTTTGAAATCCTTGAAAATAACATAGCATTAAAATTTTCAACAGACAAAATGGTTTAATTTCTACCTTGTCGGCTTGGATTATTGTGAAATCAATTACAGGGACAAAAGAATTACAGTAAAGAACGATCTCGCTCCCATACTAACTGATATATGGTGGTTCCAGGTGTAGTTACATAAAGGATGAATATAGCTCATCATAAATGGTGTTTGTCAATTATCCAGGTTGCAGCGGTAGTTATAATAAAGAGCAAACTCTTGCCTATACTATATTAGATACTCAACTTAATTATAGTTAATGATATAGTAATAATATGGTTTTATTTATAGCTGAATTACAAATTAAAAGAAAACTACCCTGGCTGGATCCGAACCACCAACCTTTCTGTTATCGGCCGATCGTGCTAGCCACTTAGACTATGGCGTCATTAATTAAAGTTGTAAAATTAACAATATGATACATAAATAAAATAGTTCGTGGTATTTCAAAACGTTTGTGTCAACGAACTGTAAAGTCAGAACGACTCGCCTCAATATACAGTAAAGATATTAAAATTTTTCATTAAAAGACGATCATTGGAATAAAAACCAATCACATACATTGGATTTAGTTCGATACTTTATTATTTGAGGCTAGTCTCTTACTATTTCAAAGAAGAAAAAGCCGTAGGCTTTTTCCTGTCTGTAATCATCCGGGTTGCAGTGGTAGCTAGCAACCTAGTAGGAGACGATCATTACAGTAAAGAACGAACCTCCAGCACATAGTAACTAAGATAAGATTATAATCAATATTAAAGATAGATCAAAGATGTCATAAGCGTAGGTTGTAGCCAGGTCGTCTCTTACTATTCCAATTAAGAAAAAGCCATAGGCTTTTTCCTGTTTGTAATACAGTAAGGTACAATTAAGAATACATAAAGGACCGATATAGATTATCATAAATGTTGAATTAAAAAATTAAAATCAAAAATTAAAATTATAGATCCGGCTTCGTATCTATAAATTTTTCAATTAAAAACTGCATTTTTGATGTCTTTTCATACAGCAGTCATTCAAAGATATTCGATTTTTGCACATAAATCATAATCGTATACAAGCGGTAAGATTTGAACCCATGCCTCCGAAGAGACTGGTGGCTAACACCAGCGCCTTAGACCCCTCGGCCAATCTGCCTCTCATAACTAAATATATGTGAATTTTTTTATAATAAAGAACGACCTCTTACCTATACTAAATTTTATACGCCACTTAATTATAGTATAGGTCAGTAATTCAACAGATAGCATGGCACTGGAACATTGTAGAGAGTTGTTCAATGGTTATAATAAAGAACGAATATTTTACCGATTATCTACTAACAACCATATATGATGTAATAAGTGACATGACGTAATATCTAAAACCTATTGTGTACTAAAAACCATATATGACTTAATAAGCGACGTGACGTAAAAATTGAAAAAATTAGTTTTTATCCGGGTTGCAGCGGTAGCTAGCAACCTAGTAAGAGACGATCACGTCCAATGTTAAGAAATATAAAAAACCATAGTTCCTAAAAAAGGAGTCAGATCAAAACAAAAAGTACAAAATTAGAACCGCCTTGTCGGAAACCCCTGTATAGGAAACTTTCAGTCCCTTGGCTTGAACAGCAAGGGAAATAACTTGAACAGCAAGTTTTTCCACCAAAAACTGCATTTTTGATGTCTTTTCACACTGCAGTATTTCAAACATAATCGTATACCAGCGGTAAGATTTGAACCCACGCCTCCGAAGAGACTGGTGGCTAACACCAGTGCCTTGGACCACTTGGCCAGGCTGCCTCTCATAAATAATATATATGTGAATCTGGGTTGCAGCAGTAGCTAGCAACCTAGCAAGAGACGATCAGTCCAATGCTAAGAAATATAAAAACCCAAAACTCCTAAAAATAGAGTCAGATCAAAACAAAAGTACATCAATAGAACTACCTTGTCTGAAACCTTACTAGATAAATAATGAATGTCGTCATAGTTTTATAATAGAGCTATGACGTGAATAGAAAAACACGATATTATGTTTTGGTTTCTGAAGACGTCATGAAATAATATCATTGCGCCATGACGTCACGAAATAAAATCATTACGCCGTGACGTCATAATAACTACTTAAGAAGCGTCAGAACTGTAAATGGTCTCATTCATAATTAGATAATGGTTAGATCAAAGCAAGCTATACGCAAGTTAAAAAAACAGTACTACACAAAACAGAGATAGTATCTTGAAAAGAGAAAAGCAAAGGTATTCAACCGATCAGGCGTATCGAGAAGTGAAAATTGAGAGAGCAAAACAAAACAGCAAGATGTGTTATCACAATGATGAAGATTATAGACATGCAAAAATTGAGACAGCCAAACAAAAGATCAAGGAACGGTATGATAATGATGAAGATTACCGAATCGAATATAAGAAAAAAGAAAAGCAAAGATATTCAACCGTCCAGGTGTATCGAGAAGTAAAAATTGAGACAGCCAAACAAAAAATCAAGGAGCGTTATCAAAATGATAAACTTTATAGAGAAGCAACAATTGAGCAGGCTAGACAAAAGATCAAGGAGCGTTATCACAATGAGGAAGATTACCGAAAAATATATAAGAAAAACGTTGCTACTAGAATAATGGGTAGATACTGGGGTGACAAAAGCTATAATGAAAAAATTAAATTCTCTGCGAGGTTGTACCGAAGAACACATAAGGACAAAGGGAAAAATTACATTCAGAAATACAAGAAGATGGCAAAAATGCAGGCTGATCTTCGTAAATTGAGAAACATTTTACGCATGTTTTACCAGGATCACGAAAAGTATTCAAAATTACAGATTAAAATTCTCTTTGAAAGAGCGGATGCTGTTGAAAAGTCGGCTAGAAATGCTTTGGCAAAGCTTCATAGTAATATCCAAAAGAAATGTTGTCAGTTTAATGAAAAGCTTCCAAGGTATGGATTGGCAACTGCGGAACCGTTTATAGATGCAATGGAAAATGTTCGACAACACAGTGAATATACGGAGGCGTACTTCTTAGAAAATTCGTATATTAATTTTGGAAGGAGCAATTGCAGTTTATGTAGCAGCAATAAAAATATATATACAAGCATACCTATCAACAGCGAAGGAAAAGCAATGTTTTTCAATTATGGCGAAAACGAGCCTGTTAGGGTTATTAGTATATGTGTTTGTAAGACTAATGATTAAGAACTAATTCCTGGAACACCGACTCAAGAAAAAAGCATTTCTAACTGTGTTTTAAACAGTTCTTTTAGTTCTACTGAATGTTTGGCAAAAAATTCTCTGTGTAGTAGAACAAACTGTCCTGAAAAGTACGAGACAACTATTGAAAAATGCTCTGAATCTAGATCTGACAAGGAAATTATGATGGCTGAAGTCACCTATAACAATCTGAGTAAATATTCAAAACCAAAAATTGGGCAGCAGGTTACTTGGCAATGTCACCCTGATATCTGCAAGCTCTATCCGACGGATATTGAATTATGTCAAATTCTTTTTGATATCCTTGAAAATAATATAGGATTAAAATTTTCAACTGACAAAGTGGTTAATTTCTACCTTGGCGGCTTGGATTATTGTGAAATCAATTACAGGGACACAAGAAAGCATGGGCATGCGTTATACTTTCGCCCAAATGAGGGATATCAGAGCTATTTGCGTTCTCTAAGGGCACTAGCTCCACATTTTCCTGTCTTGAACTGTTTCATTAATAGCGTATATAAGGCAGTATCAAAATGTAAGATTATACAACATATTAATCTACTAAATGTCGAGGGCTCGTACAAGGAACTAAGTCATTATATAGAAGAAGTGTCAAGTAGACTCTGTCATAATAATAGTCAAGACTTCATCTACGGTGATAGCAATATTAGAGTTTCTGTGGATGAAAATACAATAGTAAAATTATTTGGTGTACAGTAAAGAACGAACTTCCAGCCAATAGTAACTAAAAAAGTTACATAAAGGCTCGATCATCGAATTTAAGCTGAAACTAAGTAAAGGACAATTATGCCTCCATATATCCACAGTGATGTATAAGATTTCCCATTACATCTGTAAACTGTTCCACAGTTGCCGGTCCATACCTTGGAAGCTTTTCACTAAACATGCAACAATTGTTTTGGATATTACTATGAAGTTTTGCGAAAGCATCTCTAGCTGACTTTTCAACAAAATCTATTCTTTCAGAGGTAATTTTAATCTTTAATTTTGAATATTTACTTGTCTCAATAGTAACCGAAACTCCTGGAACCAAAATTTTCTTTTTGGCTTAATCGCTAAAATTATTATGTAAACTGCAAAAATATCTATGATGCCTAATCAGTAAATATCTTTGAAAAGACTGCAGTATGAAAATACATCAAAAATGCAATTTTTTTTGACAAAATTGATTCTACTTTAAAAAGTATTTTATTTTTAATTACAAAAGTGACTTGATGTTGCAATTTCCTTTAAAATGAGCTATTATACAGCTCTCTATGATTTTCCAGTGCCCAGATAGCTGAGGCGGAAAATCAAGCGGAAAGAAAAAAATATCCCGTTTGTGGAGAATAACGTGGTTAAAGTCAATTTTCTTGATTTTCAAACCAATATATTTTCTTTGTTATTCAAGCCAAAGGGCGGTAAGTTTCCTTTATAGGGGTTTCGGACAAGGCGGTTCTAATGGTATACTTTTTGTTTTGATCTGACTCTTTTTTAGGAGTTGGGGGGTTTTATATTTCTTAACATTGGAGGTGATCGTCTCTTACTAGGTTGCTAGCTACCGCTGCAACCCGGATTAAGTGGCATATAAAATTTAGTAGAAGCTAGAGGTCGTTCTTTATTATAAATCAATTTTTACTTCTTGATACACCTGGACGGTTGAATACCTTTGCTTTTGGTTTTTCTTATATTTGATGTGGTAATCTTCATCATTGTGATAACTCTCCTTGAACTTTTGTTTGGCTGTCTCAATTTTTGCATGTCTATAATCTTCATCATTGAGATAACACATCTTGCTGTTTTGTTTTGCTCTCTCAATTATTACTTCTCGATACGCCTGGTCGGTTGAATACCTTTGCTTTTTTCTTTTCAAGTTACTATCTCTGTTGTTTGTGTAGTACTGTTTTTTCAACTTGCGTATAGCTTGCTTCGATCTAACCATTATCTAATCAAGAATGAGAGAATTTACATCTTTGTCGTTCTTAAGTAGTAATTATGACGTCACGGCGTAATGATTTTATTGACGTCATGGCGCAATGATATTATTTCATGACGTCTTCAGAAACAACAATATATTTTCGTGCTTTTCTATCCACGTCATAGCTCTAATATAAAACTATGATGACATTCATTATTTATCTAGTAGGATTTCAGACAAGGTAGTTCTAATGATATACTTTTGTTTTGATCTGAATCTATTTTTAGGAGTTTTGGGTCTTTATATTTCTTAGCAATGGACTGATCGTCTCTTACTAGGTTGCTAGCTACTGCTGCAACCCAAATTCACATATATATTTATTTATGAGAGGCAGCCTGGCCGAGTGGTCCAAGACACTGGTGTTAGCCACCAGTCTCTTTGGAGGCGTGGGTTCAATTCTTACCGCTGGCATGCGATTATGTTTGAAAGACTGCAGTGTGAAAAGACATCGAAAATGCAGTTTTTGGTGGAAAAATTTATTCTCTTTTAGAAATAATTTATTTTAGTTACTATAGATTTTTAACCCAATTAATTTCCTTTAAAATGAGCTATTGAACAACCCTCTACGATGTTCCAGTGCCAAGCTATCTCTGGATACAAAAGAAAAGAGAAAAAAAATACCCCGTTTAGGCAGAATGTTGTAATAGCTGCCACTTTTCTTGATTTTCAAGCCAATATATTTCCCTTGCTGTTCAAGCCAAGGGACAGAAAGTTTCCTATTCAGGGTTTTCGGACAAGGCGGTTCTAATGGTGTACTTTTTGTCTTAACATTGGACGTGATCGTCTCTTACTAGGTTGCTAGCTACCGCTGCAACCCGGATAACATTGATCAATCTTTAACATTAATTATAATCTTATTTTAGCTACAATGGGCTGGAAGTTTGTTCTTTAACGTAAACAAAGTCTAATGTATGCAATGGTTTGTTATTCAAATGATCGTCCTTTAATGTAATACTTCAAAACAAAACTGTTTTGATCTGACACTCTTTTTAGGAGCTTTGGGTTATTTTAGCTTTTACTATGGGGCGTGATCGTCACTTACTAGGCTGCTAGCTACCGCTTCAACCCAGATATTAAAATAATCATGTATATAATGATTGCTTTTATTACTTCAATTACTATAGGAAACAGTTCGTTCTTAAATGTAATGTTCAAGCCAAGGGACAGAAAGTTTCCTATACAGGGGTTTCGGACAAGGCGGTTCTAATGGTGTACTTTTTGTTTTGATCTGACTCCTTTGTTAGGAACTATGGGTTTTTATATTTCTTAACATTGGACGTGATCGTCTCTTACTAGGTTGCTAGCTACCGCTGCAACCCGGATGAAAAAAGATGCCGTTCAGGCAGAGTGCTCTATTAGCTGCCACTTTTCTTGATTTTCAAGCCAATATATATCCCTTACTGTTCAAGCTAAGGGACAGAAAGTTCCCTATACAGGGGTTTTGGCAAAAGGCGGTTCTAATGGTGTACTTCTTATTGTGATCTGACTCTTTTCTTAAAGCTTAGGGTTTTTATATTTCTTAATATTGGACGTGATTGTCTCTTACTAGGTTGCTAACTACTGCTGTAACCCCGAAAATTTATCCGGCTTTTCTTAATTGGAATAGTATGAGACGAACCTCGAAGGATCAGGCAGCTAACCTGGTCCAATATATACAATGGTTTGGTATCATAAGGGTCGTCTTTTAATATAGTATGTTAACCCTGATTACAAAAAGGAAAACCCTACGGCTTTTTCTTCTTTGGAGTAGTAAGAGACGACTCTCAATCAGGCAGCACACTAAGTCCAATGTATGCAGTGGTTTGTTCTTCTAATGATCGTCTTTTCATATAAATGTAAATAAAACTAAGTCAAACAAGTCCCACGGCTTGTTCTTTATTAGGTTGATGATGCCAATGAAATTACATAATCCCCATTTATTTTTTAGTTAACATTGGCTAGAGGTCGCTCTTTACTATAAAATATACATTACTAATCTATACTATAATTTTAATGTAACCATTGAACAACTCTCTACGATGTTCCAGTGCCAGGATATCTGTGGAATTGCCAACCTACACTATAAGTAAGTGGCGTATAAAATTTAGTATAGGCAAGAGGTCGTTCTTTATTATAATTTAAAATGAGCTATTATACAGCTCTCTATGATTTTCCAGTGCCCAGCTAGCTGAGGAGAAAAAAAGCGGAAATCAAAAAATATCCCTTTTGTGGAGAATAACGTGGTTAAAGTCAATTTTCTTGATTTTCAAGCCAATATATTTTCTTTGTTATTCAAGCCAAAGGACGGTAAGTTTATTTATAGGGGTTTTGGACAAGGCGGTTCTAATGGTGTACTTTTTGTTTTGATCTGACTCTTTTTTTAGGAGTTGGGGGGTTTTATATTTCTTAACATTGGAGGTGATTGTCTCTTACTAGGTTGCTAGCTACCGCTGCATCCCGGATGTAATTCTTTACTGTAATTACAACTTGGAATTCGTTTTATGCTATATCATTACAAACAGGAAAAAGCCTACGGCTTTTTCTTCTTTGAAATAGTAAGAGACGAACCACAAGTAACTACCCCTGGAACCACCATATATCAGTTACTATGCATGAGCGATCGTTCTTTACTGTAAATTTATGTAATAGGCTTCAGCCATCTCTACAGCCATGATACTGATGGAAATTACATAATCCCTATTTATTTTTCAGTTAATATGGGCTAGGTGTCGTTCTTTATTGTAAACCGCTGCAACCCGGATGAAAATCTTAAGGAATTATTCTGGTTTCAGTTAACAAATAAGTTTGTTGTTAAAATCTCCCAAACATTACTGCATTTTACATATTAATGAATAATTATATAAAATGAAACCGTATTGAAAAACACCATTTATGATGAACTCTATCAATCCTTTATGCATATATACATTACTAATCTATACTATAATTTTAATGTAACCATTGAACAACTCTCTACGATGTTCCAGTGCCAGGATATCTGTGGAATTGCCAACCTATACTATAAGTAAGTGGCGTATAAAATTTAGTATAGGCAAGAGGTCGTTCTTTATTATAATTTGTTTTGCTCTCTCAATTTTTACTTCTCGATGCGCCTGGTCGGTTGAATACCTTTGCTTTTCTCTTTTCAAGATACTATCTCTGTTGTTTGTGTAGTACTGTTTTTTCAAATTGCGTATAGCTTGCTTCGATCTAACCATTATTCTAATCAAGACTGAGAGAATTTACATCTTTGTCGTTCTTAAGTAGTAATTATGACGACACGGCGTAGTGATTTTATTGACGTCATGGCGCAATGGTATTATTTCATGACGTCATCAGAAACAACAATATAATTTCGTGTTTTCTATTCACGTCATAGCTCTAATATAAAACTATGACGACATTCATTATTTATCTAGTAGGGTTTCAGACAAGGTAGTTCTAATGATGTACTTTTGTTTTGATCTTACTCTATTTTTAGGAGTTTTGTTATATTTTTTAGCATTGGACTGATCGTCTCTTACTAGGTTGCTAGCTACTGCTGCAACCCAAATTCACATATATATATATATTTATTTATGAGAGGCAGCCTGGCCGAGTGGTCCAAGGCAGTGGTGTTAGCCACCAGTCTCTTTGGAGGCGTGGGTTCAAATCTTACCGCTGGTATGCGATTATGTTTGAAAGACTGCAGTGTGAATAGACATCAAAAATGCAGTTTTTGGTGGAAAAATTTATTCTCTTTTAGAAATAATTTATTTTAGTTACTATAGATTTTTAACCCAATTAATTTCCTTTAAAATGAGCTATTGAACAACCCTCTACGATGTTCCAGTGCCAAGCTATCTGTGGAAAAGAAAAAAAAAGAAAAAAAGAAAAAAAATATCCCGTTTGGGGAGAATAACGTGGTTAAAGTCAATTTTCTTGATTTTCAAGCTAATATGTTTCCCTTGCTGTTCAAGCCAAGGGACAGAAAGTTTCCTATACAGGGGTTTCGGACAGGGCGGTTCTAATGGTGTACTTTTTGTTTTGATCTGACTCCTTTGTTAGGAACTATGGGTTTTTATATTTCTTAACATTGAACGTGATCGTCTCTTACTAGGTTGCTAGCTACCGCTGCAACCCGGAGGCTCGATCATCGAATTTAAGCTGAAACTAAGTAAAGGACAATTATGCCTCCATATATCCACAGTGATGTATAAGATTTCCCATTACATCTGTAAACTGTTCCACAGTTGCCGGTCCATACCTTGGAAGCTTTTCACTAAACATGCAACAATTGTTTTGGATATTACTATGAAGTTTTGCGAAAGCATCTCTAGCTGACTTTTTTCCACAAAATCCATTCTTTCAGAGATAATTTTAATCTTTAATTTTGAATATTTTTCGTAATTCCGGTAAAACATTCGTAAAATTTTTCTCAATTTACAAAGATCAGCCTGTGCGTTCTTTGCAGCTGGTGTAAACTGCAAAAATATTCATGGTATCCGAGCAATAGTTCGAATATTTCAATTCAAGCTAGAAAAATACCTTAAAATGTTAAAATTAGTTTTATTTTTGGTTAGGTTCTAACTACCCGATGTGGGATTTACTGTGTAGTTTCAGAGCAAAAAATTCAATTTTTTAATATATTTTATTTTCAGTTTAGAATCGCTAAAGTTATTATGTAAACTGCAAAAATACTTATGATATCTGAGGAATAATTTTAATCTTTTCATTCAAAATAACTAAATACCTGAAAATTTAAAAATTAGTTTTACTTTTTGTTAGGTTATGGATACTCCATACGAGTCTTAAGAAGTGTTAATTAGATAAGAATATTATTTCTTGTTTTGTAATAAGATGTCTTCTAAGCGAGTTATACATAATTTAAAAAAAACAGTACTATACAAAAAACAGATATAGCATCTTGGGAAAAAAAGCAAAGGTAATCAACTGACAAGGCGTATCGAGATGCGAAAATTGATAGTGACAAACAGCGTTATTATAATGATTAAATTTATAGACATGCGAAAATTGATAGTGACAAACAGCGTTATTATAATGATGAAGTTTATAGACATGCGAAAATTGATAGTGACAAACAGCGTTATTATAATGATGAAGTTTGTAGACATGCAAAAACTGATAGTGACAAACAGCCTTTTTATAATGATGAAATTTATAGACATGCAAAAATTGAGACAGCCAAACAAAAGAGCAAGGAACGGTATGATAACGATAAAGATTACTGGCTTGTCCGAATCCCCTGTATAGGAAACTTTCTGTCCCTTGGCTTTAACAGCAAGGGAAATACCTTGATAAGAATCTTCAGAGCAGTTTCGGAGGTCGGTGGATCGAAACCTAACCAAAGAACGCTAGACCTTAGGCCCAACGAGGTTCAATGAGATTTCGATCCATCCTTCTCCGGGCCAAACGCCCAACGCACTTCCACTGCGCTAAGCTGCTCACACTAAGGAAAGTGATTTAAACAGTTTATGATGTATTATACGGGAATTTTTTTCTAAATCCACAATTTTATAGTAAAGAACGAGCTCTAAATAATGGTTGTACCTATAGCTGCAATCAAGTATAAGACAAACCAAAGCATGTAGTAACTAAAAGTTTAAAATATGTTTTGAAAAATCATTATTGCAGTAGTTGGCACAACCTAGTGAAAGGCGAGCCAGAGCCCATAGTAACCAAAAAGTGAAAAAGCACGTTTTTGAAAATAGTAATAAAGAACGAATTCTAGGCCATAGTAACTGAAATGTTAAAATAAATCATCATATTTATTTTTGCTAAATCAACAATTTTATAGTAAAGAACGAGCTCTAAATGATGGTTGTAGCTACAGCTGCAGCAATAAAGTAAAAGACAAACCGAAGCCCAATGTAACTAAAAGTTTAAAACCTGTTTTGAAAAATCATTATTGCAGTAGTTTGCACAACCTAGTGAAAGGCGAGCCAGAGCCCATAGTAACCAAAAAGTGTTACTGATCAGGATTGCAGCGGTAGCTAGCAACCTAGTAAGAGCCGATGTAAAATCGGCTAGCCAAGCGGTAGCCACGCCTCATAGTAAAAACTAAATCAAACAGTGCTTGGTAATGAACTGTATAGTAAGAGCGACTCGTCTCAATAGTAGCCGAAGCTCTAAAAAACAAAATTTTAATATTTATAATAAAGAACGACCTCTTGCCTATACTAAATTTTATACGCCACTTAATTATAGTATAGGTTAGTAATTCAACAGATAGCATGGCACTGGAACATCGTAAAGAGTTTTTCAATGGCTCATTTTGAAGGAAATTAATGGGGTTAAAAACCATTTGTAATTATAGAAAAGAAAGAATAAATTAAAAATGAATCATGCTTGCTGTCGTAGATGCAACTTAGTAAAAGATGAGCACGTAAATGAGGATTATGTAATTTTCATCGGATATACCTGACACCTAGTAAAGAACAAACCACGACATATAGTAACTAAAAGTTAAGGTAATTCAAGCATATTGTGAGAAATTATTTGTCTGGAGGATAGTACCATACTAAGGTTTGTGTATTACGACTCCAACTAAGATAAAGCCATAAACTTTTTCCCGTTTATAATCAAAAAGTTTGTGGTAACGAACTGTAGTAAGAGCGACTCGTCTCAATAGTAATCGGGGTTGCAGCGGTATTTAGCAACCTAATAACAGACGATCACTTCCAATGTTAAGAAATATAAAAACCCTTAACTCCTACAAAAAAAGTCAGATCAAAACAAAAAGTACACCAATAGAACCGCTTTGTCTGAAACCCCTGTATAGGAAACTTTCTGTCATTTGGCTGGAACAGCAAGGGAAATATATTGGCTTGAAAATCAAGAAAAGTGGCGGCTATTACAAAATTCTGCCTAAACGGTATATTTTTTCTTTCTTCTTTCTTTTCCACAGATAGCTTGGCACTGGAACATCGAAGAGAGTTTTTCAACGGCTCATGTTAAAGAAAATTAATTGGGTTAAAAATCTTTTGTAACTAGAATAAATTATTTTTAAAAGAGAATCAATTTTTGCAATAAAAACTGCATTTTTGATGTCTTTTCATACTGCAGTCTTTTTTACATAGGGGCTCGATCATCGAATTTAAGCTGAAACTAAGTAAAGGACAATTATGCCTCCATATATTCACAGTGATGTATAAGATTTCCCATTACATCTGTAAACTGTTCCACAGTTGCCGGTCCATACCTTGGAAGCTTTTCACTAAACATGCAACATTTCTTTTGGATATTATGAAGTTTTGCGAAAGCATCTCTAGCTGACTTTTCAACAAAATCCAATCTTTCAGAGATAATTTTAATCTTTAATTTTGAATATTTTTCGTAATCCCGGTAAAACATTCGTAAAATTTTTCTCAATTTACAAAGATCAGCCTTGGCTAGTACATTTATATTTAAAGTCAATATTTTAAAATTTTCCATTAAAAGAAAATCATTGGAATAAAAAACCTTTACATACATTTGATTTAGTTAGCTACTCGATTGTCTCAGGTTCGTCTCTTACTATTTCAAAGAAAAAAAGCCGTAGGCTTTTTCCTGTTTTCTTAAAATAATTACATAAAGGCTCGATCATCGAATTTTTATATTAAAGAACGGACTATAGCCTATGGTTATTGAACTATCCAGGTTGCAGTGGTTTATAATAAAGAACGACCTCTTGCCTATACTAAATTTTATTAACGATCATTGAAATAACCAACAATTGCATACATTTTACTTAGTTAGCTACTTGATTGTTTGAGGTTCGTTATACTAAAGAACGACCTCTTGCCTATACTAAATTATATAGGCCACTTAACTATAGTATAGGTTAGTAAATTTACATTAAAAGACGATCACTGAAATAACAAACCATTCCATACATTGGACTTAGTTAGCTACTTGATTGTTTGAGTTTCGTCTCTTACTATTTAAAAGAAGAAAAAGCCGTAGGCTTTTTCCTGTTTGTATTTATAGTTAAAAAACGAACTCAGGTCCAAAGAAACTGAACCCTGTGGTTAATTCATATTATCTTCATTATTTTAGCTAGAATGTAAATAAACAATTTTCTTTTTCAAATTTTAAACTGAAAAGATAGTGCTTTTAATTCAACATATTAAAAGTTCTCCCCGACGGGGAATCGAACCCCCTTCTCCCAAGTAACAAGTGGGCATGCTTACCATTAGATTATAATAAAGAACAACCTCTTGCCTAGACTAAATTTTATACGCCACTTAATTGTAGTATATGTTAGTAATTCAACAGATAGCATGGTACTGGAACATCGTAGAGAGTTGTTCAATGGCTCATTTTAAATGGCTCACCTAACCCATGTTAACTGAAAGCTTTTTCTTTCTCCTCAGCTATCTGGGCACTGGAAAATCATAGAGAGCTGTATAATAGCTCATTTTAAAGGAAATTGCTACATCTAGTGCTTTTTGTAATTAAAAATAAAATAGTTTTTAAAGTAGAATCAATTTTTCCAAAAACTTCATTTTTGATTATTTTCATACTGCATTGTTTCCAAAGATGTTTGAATTTTGAGGGTACATTTAAAGACGATCATTGGGATAAAAAACCATTGCACATATTGGAATTAGTTAGCCCTTTGATTTTTTGAGGTTTGTCTCTTACTATTTGAAAGAAGAAAAAGCCGTAGGCTTTTTCCTGTTTTTTACTAGGTAGCTAGAAACCTAGTAAGAGACGATCACTCCCCATAGTAAAATCTGGGTTGCAGCGGTAGCTAGCGACCTAGTAAGAGACGATCACGTCCAATATTAAGAGTTGCAGCGGTAGCTAGAAACCTAGTAAGAGACGATCACGTCCAATGTTAAGAAATATAAACACCCATAGCTCCTAAAAAAGGAGTCAGATCAAAACAAAAAGTACACCATTAGAACCGCCTTATCTGAAAACCCTGTATACTAAACTTTCTGTCCCTTGGCTTGAACAGCAAGGGAAATATATTGGCTTGAAAATCAAGAAAAGTGGCAGCTACTACAACATTCTGCCTAAACGGGATATTTTTTTTCTTTATTTTCCAGAGATAGCTTGGCACTGGAACAGCGTAGAGAGTTGTTCAATATCTCATTTTAAAGGAAATTAATTGGGTTACAAATCTATAGTAATTAAAATAAATTATTTCTAAAAGAGAATAAATTTTTCCACCAAAAACTGCATTTTGATGTCTTTCCACACTGCAGTCTTTCAAATATATAATAAAGAACGACCTCTTGCCTATACTAAATTTTACACGCCTCTTAATTGTAGTATAGGTTAGTAATTCAACAGATAGCATGGTACTGGAACATCGTAGAGGGTTGTTCAATGGCTCATTTTAAATACAATAAAGAACGACACCTAGTCCATGTTAACTGAAAGCTTTTTCTTTCTCCTCAGCTAGCTGGGCACTCGAAAATCATAGAGAGCTGTATAATAGCTCATTTTAAAGGAAATTGCTACATCTAGTGCTTTTTGTAATTAAAAATAAAATAGTTTTTAAAGTAGAATCAATTTTGTCAAAAAACTGCATTTTTGATGTATTTTCATACTGCATTGTTTTCAAAGATATTTGAATTTTGAAGTTACATTAAAAGACGATCATCAAACAGTTCGGGGTAAAGAACTGTAAGTAAGGAGCGACCCGGCTCAATGGTAACCGAAACTCTAAAAAACGGAATTTTGATACCAATAGATACATCAAAAGAATCAGATTTTAATTTTGATTTCATATAAGTTTCATCAAGTTTAATTTTACCTATCAAAAGTTACGCGCCTGAGAAAATTTGGCTGATTTTCGAAAAAAGGGGGAAAGACCCTCTAAAAGATATAGAACCTTAATGAAAATTACACCATCATATTCAGCGTATCAGAGAACCCTACTGTAGAGGTTTCAAGCTCCTATCTACAAAAATGTGGAATTTTCCATTTTTGCCAGAAGAAAGATCACGGATGCGTGTTTATTTGTTTTTGTTTTTTTTTCTTTTCCCCAGGGGTGATCGTATCGATTACATTAAGGAACGAACTGTAACTCATAGTAACTGAAGTATTAAACCAACCAGTTCGTGGTCATAATAAAAAGCTGTGTAATAGCTCATTTTAAAGGAAATTGCTGTATATAGAAACTTTTTTGTAATTAATTACAGTAAATAACAACATTCCAGCCCATAGTGACTAAAATAAGATTATAATTAATGTTAAAGATTGATCAATGATGTCATAACCGTAGGTTCTAGCCAGGTCGTCTCTTGCTATTCCAATTAAGAAAAAACAATATGCTTTTTCCTGTTTGTAATACAGTAAGGATTTTTGGTATCTTTCCGGGATGCAGCGGTAGCTAGCAACCTAGTAAGAGACGATCACGTCCAATGTTAAGAAATATAAAAACCCATAGTTCCTAAAAAAGGAGTGAAATCAAAACAAGTACACCATTAGAACCGCCTTGTCCGAAAACCCTGCATGGTAGACTTTCTGTCCCTTGGCTTGAACAGCAAGGGAAATATATTGGCTTGAAAATCAAGAAAAGTGGTAGCTACTACAACATTCTGCCTAAACGGGATATTTTTTTTTCTTTGTATCCAGAGATAGCTTGGTACTGGAACATCGTAGATAGTTGTTCAATGGCTCATTTTAAAGGAAATTAATTGGGTTAAAAATCTATAGTAACTAAAATAAATTATTTCTAAAAGAGAATAAGTTTTTCCACCAAAAAACTGCATTTTGGATGTCTTTTCACACTGCAGTCTTTCAAACATAATCGTATGCTAGCGGTAAGATTTGAACCCACGCCTCCGAAGAGACAGGTGGCTAACACAGGTGCCTTGGACCACTCGGCCAGGCTGCCTCTCATAAATAAATATATATGTGAATTTGGGTTGCAGCAGTAGCTAGTCACCTAGTTATTATAATAAGGAACTTTTGTTTTTTAAAACAAAAAGTACACCATTAGAACTGCATTGTTCGAAACCCCTATAAAGGAAACTTACCGCCCTTTGGCTTGATCGGGTTGCAGCGGTAGCTAGCAACCTAGTAAGAGACGATCATGTCCAATGTTAAGAAATATAAAAACCCCTAACTCCTATAAAAGAGTCAGATCAAAACAAACAGTACACCATTAGAACCGCCTTGTCCGAAACCCCTACAAAGAAAACTTACCGCCCTTTTGCTTGAATAATAAAGAAAATATATTGGCTTGATCCGGGTTGCAGCGGTAGCTAGCAACCTAGTAAGAGACGATCACGTCCAATGTTAAGAAATATAAAAACCCATAGTTTCTAAAAAAGGAGTCAGATCAAAACAAAAAGTACACCATTAGAACCGCCTTGTCCGAAACCCCTATATAGAAAACTTACCGCCCTTTTACTTGAATAATAAAGAAAATATATTGGCTTGATCCGGGTTGCAGCGGTAGCTAGCAACCTAGTAAGAGACGATCACGTCCAATGTTAAGAAATATAAAAACCCATAGTTCCTAAAAAAGGAGTCAGATCAAAACAAAAAGTACACCATTATCCGGGTTGCAGCGGTAGCTAGCAGCCTAGTAAGAGACGATCACGTCCAATGTTAAGAAATATAAAAACCCATAGTTCCTAAAAAAGGAGTCAGATCAAAACAAAAAGTACACCATTAGAACCGCCTTGTCCGAAACCCCTGTATAGGAAACCTTCTGTTCCTTGGCTTGATTAGCAAGGAAAATATATTGGCTTGAAAATCAAGAAAAGTGGCAGCTACTACAACATTCTGCCTAAACAGGATATTTTTTCTTTCTTTCTTATTATCCAGAGATAGCTTTGCACTGGAACATCGTAGAAAGTTGTTCAATGGCTCATTTTAAAGGAAATTAATTGGGTTAAAAAACTTTTGTAACTAAAACAAATTATTTTAAAACAGGATAAATTTTTCCACTAAAAACTGTATTTTTGATGTCTTTCCATACTGCTGTCTTTTCAAAGACATTTGATTTTTGAAGCAATCAAACAGTTCGTGGTAAGGTTGTATTTTAAACTTTATATCCGGGTTGCAGCGGTAGCTAGCAACCTAGTAAGAGACGATCACGTCCAATGTTAAGAAATATAAAAACCCATAGTTCCTAAAAAAGGAGTCAGATCAAAACAAAAAGTACACCATTATTACAGTAAAGAACGATCTCTGGCCCAGAGTAACTGATATATTGTTCCGGGTTGGAGCGGTAGCTAGCAACCTAGTAAGAGACGATCACGTCCAATGTTAAGAAATATAAAACCCATAGCTCCTAAAAAAGGAGTTTACAGTAAAGAACGAACATCCAGCCAATAGTAACTAAAAAGGTTACATAAAGGCTCGCTCATCGAATTTAAGCTGAAACTAAGTAAAGGACAATTATGCCTCCATATATCCACAGTGATGTATAAGATTTCCCATTACATCTGTAAACTGTTCCACAGTTGCCGGTCCATACCTTGGAAGCTTTTCACTAAACATGCAACATTTGTTTTGGATATTACTATGAAGTTTTGTGAAAGCATCTCTAGCTGACTTTTTTTCCACAAAATCCATTCTTTCAGAGATAATTTTAATCTTTAATTTTGAATATTTTTCGTAATTCCGGTAAAACATTCGTAAAATTTTTCTCAATTTACAAAGATCAGCCTGTGCGTTCTTTGCAGCTGGTGTAAACTGCAAAAAATGTTCATGGTATCCGAGCAATAGTTCGAATATTTCAATTCAAGCTAGAAAAATACCTTAAAATGTTAAAATTAGTTTTATTTTTGGTTAGGTTCTAACTACCCGATGTGGGATTTACTATGTAGTTTCAGAGCAAAAAATTCAATTTTTTAATATATTTTTTTTTCAGTTTAGAATCGCTAAAGTTATTATGTAAACTACAAAAATATTTAATATATCTGAGCAATAATTTTAATCTTTTCATTCAAACTAACTAAATACCTGAAAATTTAAAAATTAGTTTCACTTTTTGTTAGGTTATGGATACTCCATACGAGTCTTAAGAAGTGTTAATTAGATAAGAATATTATTTCTTGTTTTGTAATAAGATGTCTTCTAAGCGAGTTATACGTAATTTAAAAAAAAACAGTACTATACAAAAAACAGAGATAGCATCTTGGAAAAAAAAAGCAAAGGTAATCAACTGACAAGGCGTATCGAGATGCGAAAATTGATAGTGACAAACAGCGTTATTATAATGATGAAATTTATAGACATGCGAAAATTGATAGTGACAAACAACGTTATTATAATGATGAAGTTTATAGACATGCGAAAATTAATAGTGACAAACAGCGCTATTATAATGATGAAGTTTGTAGACATGCAAAAACTGATAGTGACAAACAGCCTTTTTATAATGATGAAGTTTATAGACATGCAAAAATTGAGACAGCCAAACAAAAGAGCAAGGAATTGTATGATAACGATAAAGATTACTGCCTTGTCCGAATCCCCTGTAAAGGAAACTTTCTGTCCCTTGGCCTTAACACCAAGGGAAATATCTTGATAAACAATCTTCAGAGAAGCTTCGGAGGTCGGTGGATCGAAACCTAACCAAAGAACGCTAGACCTTAGGCCCAACGAGGTTCAATGAGATTTCGATCCATCCTTCTCCGGGGAAAACGCCCAACGCACTTCCACTGCGGTAAGCTGCTCACACTGAAGAAAGTGATTTAAACAGTTTATGATTTATTATACGGGAATTTTTTTCTAAATCCACAATTTTATAGTAAAGAACGAGCTCTAAATAATGGTTGTACCTATAGCTGCAATCAAGTAAAATACAAACAAAAGCATGTAGTAATTAAAAATTTAAAATATGTTTTGAAAAATCATAATTGCTGTAGTTGACACAATCTAGTGAAAGGTGAACCAGAGCCCATAGTAACCAAAAAGTGAAAAAGCACGTTTTTGAAAATAGTAATAAAGAACGAATTCTAGGCCAGAGTAACTGAAATGTTAAAATAAATCATCATATTTATTTTTGCTAAATCAACAATTTTATAGTAAAGAACGAGCTCTAAATGATGGTTGTAGCTATAGCTGCAGCAATAAAGTAAAAGACAAACCGAAGCCCATTGTAACTAAAAGTTTAAAATATGTTTTGAAAAATCATTATTGCAGTAGTTTGCACAACCTAGTGAAAGGCGAGCCAGAGCCCATAGTAACCAAAAAGTGTTACTGATCAGGATTGCAGCGGTAGCTAGAAACCTAGTAAGAGACGACCAAGCCTCATAGTAAAAACTAAATCAAACAGTGCGTGGTAATGAACTGTATAGTAAGAGCGACTCGTCTCAATAGTAACCGAAGCTCTAGAAAACAGAATTTTAATATCCGGGTTGCAGCGGTAGCTAGCAACCTAGTAAGAGACGATCACGTCCAATGTTAAGAAATATAAAAACCCATAGTTCCTAACAAAGGAGTCAGATCAAAACAAATAGTACACCATTAGAACCGCCTTGTCCGAAAACCCTATATAGGAAACTTTCTGTCCCTTGGCTTGAACAGCAAGGGAAATATATTGGCTTGAAAATCAAGAAAATTGACTTTAACCACGTTATTCTCCCCAAACGGGATATTTTTTTCTCTTTTCTTTTTTTTCTTTTCCACAGATAGCTTGGCACTGGAACATCGTAGAGGGTTGTTCAATAGCTCATTTTAAAAGAAATTAATTGGGTTAAAAATCTATAGTAACTAAAATTAGTTATTTCTAAAAGAGAATAAATTTTTCCACCAAAAACTGCATTTTTGATGTCTTTTCACACTGCAGTCTTTCAAACATAATCGTATACCAGCGGTAAGATTTGAACCCACGCCACCGAAGGGACTGGTGGCTAACACCAGTGTCTTGGACCACTCGGCCAGGCTGCCTCTCATAAATAAATATATATGTGAATTTGGGTTGCAGCAGTAGCTAGCAACCTAGTAAGAGACGATCAGTCCCATGCTAAGAAATATAACAAAACTATTAAAAATAGTGTAAGATCAAAACGAAAGTACATCATTAGAACTACCTTGTCTGAAACCCTACTAGATAAATAATGAATGTCGTCATAGCTTTATATTAGAGCTATGACGTGAATAGAAAAACACGAAATTATATTGTTGTTTCTGATGACGTCATGAAATAATATCATTGCGCCATGACGTCAATAAAATCATTACGCCGTGACGTCATAATTACTACTTAATAACGACAAAGATGTAAATTCTCTCAGTCTTGATTAGAATAATGGTTAGATCGAAGCAAGCTATACGCAATTTGAAAAAACAGTACTACACAAACAACAGAGATAGTATCTTGAAAAGAGAAAAGCAAAAATATTCAACCGACCAGGCGCATCGAGGAGTAAAAATTGAGAGAGCAAAAACAAAGGTATTCAACCGACCATGCGTATCGAGAAGTAATAATTGAGAGAGCAAAACAAAGGTATTCAACCGACCAGGTGTATCAAGAAGTAATAATTGAGAGAGCAAAACAAAACAGCAAGATGTGTTATCACAATGATCCGGGTTGCAGCGGTAGCTAGCAACCTAGTAAGAGACGATCACGTCCAATGTTAAGAAATATAAAAACCCATAGTTCTTAAAAAAAGAGTCAGATCAAAACAAAAAGTACACCATTAGAACCGCCTTGTCCGAAACCCCTGCATAGTAAAATTTCTGTCCCTTGGCTTGAACAGCAAGGGAAATATATTGGCTTGAAAATCAAGAAAAGTGGCAGCTACTACAACATTCTGCCTAAACGGGATATTTTTTCTTTTTTTCTTTTTTTTTTTCTTTTTTGTATCCAGAGATAGCTTGGCACTGGAACATCGTAGAGGGTTGTTCAATAGCTCATTTTAAAGGAAAATTAATTGGGTTAAAAATCTATAGTAACTAAAATAAATTATTTCTAAAAGAGAATAAATTTTTCCACCAAAAACTGCATTTTGATGTCTTTTCACACTGCAGTCTTTCAAACATAATCGTATACCAGCGGTAAGAATTGAACCCACGCCTCTGAAGAGACTGGTGGCTAACACCAGTGCCTTGGACCACTCGGCCAGGCTGCCTCTCATAAATAAATATATATATGTGAATTTGGGTTGCAGCAGTAGCTAGCAACCTAGTAATAGACGATCAGTCCAATGCTAAGAAATATAAAAACCCAAAACTCCTAAAAATAGAGTCAGATCAAAACAAAAGTACATCATTAGAAATACCTTGTCTGAAACCCTACTAGATAAATAATGAACGTCATCATAGTTTTATATTAGAGCTATGACGTGAATAGAGTGACGTCATAATTAGTATATAAGGAAAGTCAAAACTGAAAATTCTTTCATTCTTGATTAGAATAATGGTTATTATTATAATAAAGAACGACTTCTTCCCTATGCTAAATTTTATACGCCACTTAACTATTACATTAAAAGACGAGTATTGGAATAACGAACAATTGTATGCATTGGAATTAGTTAGCTACTTGATTGTTTGAGGTTCGTCTCTTACTATTTCAAAGAAGAAAAAGCCGTAGGCTTTTTCCTGTTTGTAATCAGTTTTTTTATATTTTATAGGCCATTGAACTATAGTATAGGCAAGTAAAGTTATATTTTTACAATAAAGAACGACACCTTGCCCATGTTAACTGAAACATAAATAGGGATTATGTAATTTCCAATAGTATCATGGCTGTAGAGATGGCTGAAACCTAGTTACAATAAAAAACGATCATTGGAATAACAAAAAATTGCATACCTTTGGAATTAGCTAGCTACTTGATTATTTGAGACTCGTCTCTTACTATTTAAAAGAAGAAAAAGCCGTAGGCTTTTTCCTGTTTGTATTTATAGTTAAAAAACGAACTCAAGTCCAAAGCAACTGAACACTGTGGTTCATTTATATTATCTTCATTATTTTAGCTAGTAGCATTCTAGAACCACTAGGTCAATACGGTCAGCCCTGGGGAAAGAAAACAAATTAAAACGCATCCGTGATCTTTCGTTTGGCAAAAAAAAATATTTTTTACTAAATTCCACATTTTTGCAGATAGGAGTCCATATATCGCCTGCCACATCCCGAGTGCGCGCAGATATCAAATATCTCTGAATATACTGCAGTATGAAAAGAAATTTAATTGCATAAAGAAAAAAAAAACTGGTAATTAAAAATTATTTGTATATATTTTAACAAGGAATTACAATAATTCATAAACCTTAAAAAATCAAACCAAAAGTTTGAAGCTTAGTAGAAATTGTTGTTAGAAATCATCCGGGTTGCAGCGGTAGCTAGCAACCTAGTAAGAGACGATCACGTCCAATGTTAAGAAATATAAAAACCCATAGTTCTTAAAAAAAGAGTCAGATCAAAACAAAAAGTACACCATTAGAACCGCCTTGTCCGAAACCCCTGCATAGTAAAATTTCTGTCCCTTGGCTTGAACAGCAAGGGAAATATATTGGCTTGAAAATCAAGAAAAGTGGCAGCTACTACAACATTCTGCCTAAACGGGATATTTTTTTCTTTTTTTCTTTTTTTTTCTTTTTTTGTATCCAGAGATAGCTTGGCACTGGAACATCGTAGAGGGTTGTTCAATAGCTCATTTTAAAGGAAATTAATTGGGTTAAAAATCTATAGTAACTAAAATAAATTATTTCTAAAAGAGAATAAATTTTTCCACCAAAAACTGCATTTTGATGTCTTTTCACACTGCTTACTGTAAAGAACGATCTCTCACCCATAGTAACTGATATATGATGGTTCCAGGGCTATTTTCCGGGTTGCAGCGGTAGCTAGCAACCTAGTAAGAGACGATCACGTCCAATGTTAAGAAATATAAAAACCCATAGCTCCTAAAAAATACATAAAGGATGATATAGCTCATCATAAATGGTGTCTGTCAATTATTACATTAAAAGAGGATAATTGGAATAGAAAATTATTGCATACATTAGACTTAGTTACTATTTCAATGAAAAAAACAGCCGTAGGCTTTTTCCTGTTTGTTTCCAGGTTGCAGCGGTAGCTAGCAACCTAGTAAGAGACGATCACGTCCAATGTTAAGAAATTTATATTAAAAGACGATCATTAGACCATCATTAGTTTCATTTGTATCATAGCTGTAGAGCCCACCCCTATTGTCCTCAATAGTCACATTTGTATTCTCCCTTAGACAGGGCTTTTTAATCTCTTCATCTCATCCACGGGTTGGTGAGCCCAACCTGCTTGTCCGGGAAGCTGTTTTGTTTGTTGAGTTTGAGGACTGGCATGTGTGAATCCCCTTTAATTAGACCTTAGAAGAATTATCATGACAACCCAAAGGCTTATCACACCAATCTTGAGTTATTGTTCTCACAGGAGCATTCAGTTTTTCTTGTATAAGGTTTACCTGTTAAGAATGATCACTCTCAGAAATTTTTCATCTAGTATACCAGCCGTCTTACACGCAAAATTCCCCAGTCCTTGCACAACAAGCACTGCAACATAGTATTGGACATAAACACCAAATAAAGATCAATAATAATATTAAAACTGGCACTAAAATTACTACTACTGCCAATACCCAGCCAACGATATGAATTGTATCAGAATAGCAGGTGTAAATAAGGCGGCAACCTCGGGGATAATTATCACACTTGATCTCTTTTTTACAATTGCTGACTTCTTTGACTTCTTTAGGATAATGTTTAGTAATGTAATACCCAGTGCAATCCCAGTCAATATCATTTGGCTTACAAATAAAATAATTCACCTTAGTGCTCAGACACAAATCTCCTTTGCATTGGAATTGGTCCTTATGAAATATAAGTTCGGTTAATTCTCTTTTTATAGGATCCGATGCATTAGCAACGTAAAGGCTGAAAAAAAATCGTAAAATACCAGATTAACATATTGATTTTCAACGTTTAAAGTCTTACGCATAATATTATGTATCGAGTAGTTAGAGCCTGACAAAAAACAAAACTAATTTAAAATTTTTTAGGTATTTTCCTGGTTTGAATTAAAAAATTAAATTGTTGCTTAGACACCATAAATATTTTTGCAGTTTACACAATAATTTTTGCGATTCTGAACTGAAAACTAAAATAAAAAAAAGAGTACTTTTCCTTCGGATAGAAATAAGGGATGATGGAGATTTTTGGGTTGACTCATGACGGACAATGTCCACTGGACATTGTATGCAAAATTGGGGACTGAATTTGGTTGGACTCACAGGCGGACAAGTCTCTATTTGTCGTTACTCGGCAAAATTGAACAAACTGTTTAAAATTAAGTACTTGCAAAAATACACCTTGGCTTGGTGTATAAGGCCTATAATGCTTAGGAATATTTTGATTAGTAGTTCATTTAGAAGCGGTTTTAAAAAATTGGGGGATATTCCGAGAACCATAGTGATTCTGAAAATAAAAACTATGTAAAATTAAACTGTCAAATTTAGGCTTTTTGAAGAAGGAAAACAACATTTAGCTCTTTTTCAACTTTCAATTCAATCATAAAAGTTTGACTTCTCGAGTGCTTTCACGCATCTATAGCTGAAGTCACGAATTATGTATCTTCCTAGCTATGTTACTAATACCAGACACGTACACAGGAATCAACTTTGAGAGTAGGAGCGGCATTTTGAATTTCATAAATAAAAAAACAGCAAAAATTATGTATTAGATTGACCATGCAAGAAATCTTAGAAGACACTTTTTCTAATTATCACAATTATGTCAAATAATTAGATGTAGCCTAGGTCGTACCCAGGAGGGCGGTTAGGGAGGTTTGAGCCCCCCCCCAAAAAAAAAAGTCTGCGTGAAAACGTAACAAAAAGATAAACAAATTTTGTATGCGTTTTTTTTGCTTTTTTTGTGTAACCCCACCCCCAAAAAAAAAAAAAATACTGGGTACGGCCTTGGATATAGCCTCTTAACAGGTAGCTCATAATGCAAAGATAGTGCAATACATACAAAACATTCTGCAGCATCGTCCATAAATCCAAGCTGAAATCGTTGCTGATTTAAAAAGGTTTCTGCTAAGGCACGTCTCAAAGTGTCCGGGGGAAGAGCCGACTCTTGGCTTGACTGCAATTGTGAGAACAGGTCCTATAAGAGAAAATTACTTCTTTATAAATAAAATAAAAATATTCCTGTAGGGTTATCCTAAATTTAGGGAAAAAAACTTTCTTAACATGCTAGTAATCGGTTCCCATCAAGGCCGAATCCAGGGGGAGGGAGGTTAGGATTACTCGTAAAAACGTAAAAAATGAATACAAACAAACTTTTGATGCGTTTTTTAAATTTCTTTTTACCCCCCCCCCCAGAAGTTTTTATTGTAACCCTCCCCCTCCCCCGAAAAAAAAATCTAGGATACGACCCTGGTTCCAATACAGATGTTACTTTAGATTAATTTTTACTGTCATATTACATCAGGGCTGTTCTTTTGCACTAAGATCTTACATATAAGATCTCACATCTTTCTGCAAAGATTTCCGTTATTTTAACTCATCTTTGTTCAAAGATCTTATAAGCTTAGCACAAAGATGAGTAAAAGGCCCTATTTTCACAGCAAGGAAATTCAGATCGTCACTGTATACACGAATGCAAGATGGGCCAATAGCATGATCAGCTTCCACCACTAACATTGCCTTTCTTAGTCCCGATGTTTAAGGGTACGCTACCATTCTGACTATCGTTCAACAAATATAAATATATGCTAATATAGTAACTTTGCCGACGACCATGGAAAAAATTTAAGTTACGTTGTTCATAGGCAGCGCTATAGCGCTGCCTAAGTAAAGAACGATGTGGGTACAATGTATTCTTTTTTCTTCTCCATACCCGGGCACTTCGTATCGAAGGAGTTGTCATAAAAACTTCGAAAAGGGCTCATTTGATTGGAAATTGGAGTGGCTAGTGCTCTTTTTAATAGTCGAAAGTGGTTGGAGGGCAACTAGCTCCGCCCCCATGCCCATCATTCCCCCAAACACATCCAATGAAAATTTTGAGATAGCCATTTTGTTCAGCGTAGTTGATTTCCGTATAGACAATATCTTTTTGAGGAGGACACTCCCCCACAACCCTCGGGGCAAGGGTTTTAAGTTATGCCCTGAGGGCACATAAGAACGATGTTGGCAAAATGTATCATTTATTTATTTTTCTCCTTTAGAGCAGGGCACTTTATATGGAAGGGGTCGTCGTAGAAACTTCAAAAAGGGCTCATTCGATTGGAAATTGAGAGTTCTAGTGCCCTTTTTAATAGTCGAAAGTGATTGGAGGGCAACTAGCCCCCCCCCCTCACGCCCATCATTCCCCCAAACACATCCAATCAAATTTTTGAGATATCCATTTTGTTCAGCGTAGTTGATTTCCAGATAGAAAATATATTTTTGAGGAGGACACTCCCCCACAACCCTCAGGGCAAGGGTTTTAAACTATTCCCTGGGGGCATATAAGGTTTTCATAGAAGGCGTTGTCGTAGAAATTTCAAAACAGGCTAATTTGATTGGACATTCAAAGGGCTAGTGCCCTTTTTAATAGTCAAAAGTGATTGGAGGGCAACTAGCCCCCCCCCCCCCCTCACGCCCATCATTCCCCCAAACACATCCAATCAAATTTTTGATATAGCTATTTTGTTCAGCGTAGTTGATTTCCAGATAGAAAATATGTTTTTGAGGAGGACACTCCCCCACAACCCTCAGGGCAAGGGTTTTAAGTTTTGCCCTGGGGGCATATAAGGTTTTTATGGAAGGTGTTATCGTAGAAACTTCAAAACAGGCTCATTCGATTGGACATTCAAAGGGCTAGTGCCCTTTTTAATAGTCGAAAGTGATTGGAGGGCAACTATGCCCCCCAAGCCCATCATTCCCCCAAACACATCCAATCAAAATTTTGAGATAGCCATTTTGTTCAGTGTAGTTTATTTCCAGATAGAAAATATGTTTTTAAGGAGGACACTCCCAAAAATTTGCACTTTACTGAAAAAATACAAATGAATGTGCATTGTCAGTTTAATATACATATACTGATATTTAGTCATCAAAATGTTAACATTATTTGATTTATTAAAGATATAAAAGTAAAAACATTTATATTTTTCCAGTAAGTAGGAGGAGCGTGCGTAGCTGTGTTGGCCTTAGGCGGCTTGGTGCTGCGGTTAGTTGTTAGCAGTAGTAAAGTGCAAATTTTGTTCTGGCCTTGAAAAGGCATATGGGTTTTGCGCCCAACTTATGTTAGTTTATGCTCGTTTTGAGTTTGACTCGGTTATATATTGTAATTTCTGTTCGTTTTGGGTTTCCTTTATTTATCGATGCTGATTTGTGGTAGTTTCACGCTTGGTAGATTATTTGATTTTATTTTTGCTCATTTTTTGTCTAATGGAGTTCTTTACTTTTCTTTGAAAAACTTATTTTGTGGAAAAAGTTTTTTTTTAATTAATCACATTAAGAATCGTCTTGGCTCCCCGAGCGTCGTGTACATTTCCCAAAATACAAGGTATTTCGTTTCACATTTCACGTCAAAGTTTAACATACATATGTTTGCATATTGACGATGGGGAAGAATCCTACAAGCTTTTATTATAAGAATAATGATGCCATTCTGTAATGCAAGAAATTAAATACGTAGTATCAAAAGTGGGAAGTTCTTGTTATAAACCTGACGGCATCTCGACAAGACTTAAGGCATAAATTATCGTATAAAAAAGCGATTATAAACCAAAAACTTTCAAAGATCTCAGAGTATAAGTTATGTGTAATCAACGACTTAACTGAATTCAGTTTTTGTCTTTTCTTACTCATTATCACAATTGAATCTTTTATACCAAAGTATTCCCTAACTTAAGCTTTGGAATGAAAATAAACAATCGATCTTAAAATTTCCCAAAATTGAAAAAAGTTGAATTAGAATCGGATAAACTAGCGTACAATACTATAACCGCTCAATATAGAAGAACTTCAGATAAAGCTATCGAATTAAAAATGCGTGCTATTGACGTTCTAGTTAAAAATCACGGAGAGATGTAGTCACAGCATTACTACTGCAAGACATTTTTATCTATGCTTCAAGGAAAACCACTTCTTCTCTGACAATCTTCTCTCAACTGAGGGCAAAGGACCGTGAGATTGGTTTGGTCTTACTACTAGCCAAATCTACAGCGCTCATATGTCTTAAACAACAGCATCAATCTGTTCAAACCAGATTATGATGCTCACATGACATGGTGCTGAACCTATCATGACTTTGAAAGTCTTTAATAGTGAAATTATAATTTTAAGAAAGGGCAATCCAGTTAAGCGATGGAAACCCTATTCCAGTCTGCTATTGTGTTACTTCTAATAGGATTTTCTCTTTCCAAGAACCAGTTAGTTGACTAACTAGTCAACTAACTGTTGGAAGTCAACTGTTGGAACTAACCCTATTCCAGCCAACTAACTAGTCAAATAACTGGTGACTGGTGGCAGAGACTGTCGATAACAGCAAATTGCCACTATACCTGAATAACCAAAATTAGCTAGTGGTATTATCTCCTTTATAATAAAGATCGAACTCTTCCCTATACTAACTTGCGTACGCAACTTCACTATAGTTAAGATTACAGTATTTATATTTTTACATTAAAAGACGATCACTGAAATAACAAACCATTCCATACATTGGACTTAGTTAGCTACTTGATTGTTTGAGTTTCGTCTCTTACTATTTAAAAGAAGAAAAAGCCGTAGGCTTTTTCCTGTTTGTATTTATAGTTAAAAAACGAACTCAAGTCCAAAGAAACTGAACACTTTGGTTCGTTCATATTATCTTCATTATTTTAGCTAGAATGTAAATAAACAAGTTTCTTTTTTAAATTTTAAATTGAAAAGATAGTGCTTTTAATTCAACATATTAAAAGTTCTCCCCGACGGGGAATCGAACCCCCTTCTCCCAGGTAACAAGTGGGCATACTTACCATTAGACTATCGAAGACTTATAAAATAAAAGTTAAATATAAGATATGATAATAATTTTTTAATCCGGGTTACATAAAGGCTCGATCATCGAATTTTCAAACAGTTCGTGGTAACGAACTGTAAGTAAGGAGCGACCCGGCTCAATGGTAACCGAAACTCTAGAAAACGGTATTTTGATACAAATAGATACAACAAAAGAATCACATTTTAATGCTGATTTCAAATATATAAGTTTCATCAAGTTTAATCCTTTCCATCAAAAGTTAGGCGCCTGAGAAAATTTGGCTGATTTTCGAAAAAGGGGGGAAAGACCCCCTAAAAGTTATAGAACCTTAATGAAAATCACACCATCATATTCCGCGTATCAGAGAACCCTACTGTAGAGGTTTCAAGCTCCCATCTACAAAAATGTGGAATTTTGCATTTTTTGCCAGAAGAAAGATCACGGGTGCGTGTTTATTTGTTTTTTTTTTTTTCCCAGGGGTGATCGTATCGAACCAGTTGTCCTAGAATATCGTGGAAGGGCTCATTGGAATGGAAATTGAAAGTTCTAGTGCCCTTTTTAAGTGACCAAAAAAAATGGAGGGCAACTAGGCCCCCTCCCACGCTCATTTTTTTCCCAAAGTCACCTGATCAAAATTTTGAGATAGCCATTTTGTTCAGCATGTTCGAAAATATTATAAGTATGTCTTTTAGGATGACTTAATCCCCCGAACTTCCCAGGGGGAGGGCTGAAAGTTATGAACTTTACCCAATGTTAACATATAGTATTGGTTATTTGGAAGTATACAGACGTTTTCAGGGGAGATTTTTCCTGCTAGTGGGGGGGAGGGGGGTGGGTCAGGGGTTATGTGGAAGGAGTCTTTCCATGAAGGAAGTTTTCATGGGGGAAGGGACATTGCTATGAAGGGGACGCCGGACTTCCCAGCATTATTTAAAAAAAGATCATAAATTTAATATAAAAAAACAAGTATTTCAACTGCAACAGCAGCAACATCGAAACTTTAAACGAACAGAAAATATTACATATATAATTGGGTTCACCCCGTAGTCAATGCCTCGCACTTTAAGCCAAAGATTTTTTAGTACTTTCATAAGAGCTATTTATTCTAATTAACGGCCTTTGTGATTAAGCGGTCATTTCTAAAGAATTGGAACAAAATTTGAACTTTCGCTTAAAGAGCAAGGTATTGACTAGGGGGCGAACCCCCTAATAAATGTATTAAAAATATATGAATATAGAAGTTCGTTACGTAAGTTAATTCGTAAGTTACGTATATTTATTACTAATAAAAACGTTCGTAAATAAAATTAAACAAGTTTCGAGAAAGCCATTTAACTAAATAAAAGTAAATTAATATGAAAATTTTGTTTTAATTATTCATGTACGGTGAGCCAAGATCAAAACCTGCATTTATTCAAAAACGTTCAAAAATTAAATAAAAAAAACAAGTTTTTTAAACTGAAAGTAAGGAGCGACATTAAAACTTAAAACGAACAGAAATTATTCTGTATTTGAAAGAGACTGTCCCCTCCTCAACGCCTCGCTCTTTACGCTAAAGTTTGACTCTGTCTCACAACTTTATTTTTTAAAACAATAAAAAACTTTAGCGTAAAGAGCGAGGCGTTAAGGAGGGGACAGTCTCTTTCATATACAGAATAATTTATGTTCGTTTTAAGTTTTAATGTCGCTCCTTACTTTCAGTTTAAAAAACTTGTTTTTTTTATTTAATTACATTAAAGAACGAACTTTAGTCCATAGTTTATATTAAAGGACGATCATTAGAAAAGCACACCATTGCATATATTGGACTGAGTTAGTTTTTCAGTTTAGAATCGCTAAAGTTATTATGTAAACTGCAAAAATATTTATGATATCTGAGCAATAATTTTAATCTTTTCATTCAAACTAACAAAATACCTGAAAATTTAAAAATTAGTTTTACTTTTTGTTAGGTTATGGATACTCGATACGAATCATAAGAAGTGTTAATTAGATGAAAATATTATTTCTTGTTTTGTAATAAGATGCCTTCTAAGCGAGTTATTGTACGTAATTTAAAAAAACAGTACTATACAAAAAAAGAGACAACATCTTGAAAAGAAAAAAAGCAAAGGTATTCAACCGACCAGGCGTATCGAGAAGTAATCAAACAAAACAGCAAGATGTGTTATCACAATGATCCGGGTTGCAGCGGTAGCTAGCAACCTAGTAAGAGACGATCGAGTCCAATGTTATCCGGGTTGCAGCGGTAGCTAGTTATAATAAAGAACGAATATTTTAACGATTATCTACTAATTACCATATATGACGTAATAATATAACCAAAATAAGATTCTACTTAATATTAAAGATAGATCAATGATGTCATAAGCGTAGGTTGTAGCCAGGTCGTCTCTTACTATTCCAATTAAGAAAAAGCCATAGGCTTTTTCCTGTTTGTAATACAGTAAGGTATAGTAAAGAACGAACTCTAGCCTATATTTTATATTAAAGGACGATTACAGTAATACGGGTTGCAGCATTCCAATAAAGAACGACACCTAGCCCATGTTAACTGAAACATAAATAGAGATTATTTAATTTCCATCAGTATCATGGCTGTAGAGATGGCTGAAACCTAGTAAAGAACAAATTGCAACGGTAGCTAGCAACCTAGTAAGAGACGATCCCGTCCAATGTTAAGAAATATAAAACCCATAGCTCCTAAAAATTACAGTAAAGAACAAACTTACAACCCATAGAAACCAAAATAAGATTATAATTTCATTTTAAAGATTGATCAATGATGTCATAATCGTAGATTTTAGCCAGGTCGTCTCTTACTATTCCAATTAAGAAAAAGCCATAGGCTTTTTCCTGTTTGTAATACAGTAAGGATTTCAGTAAAGGGGCGACAATATTCCAGTAAAAGAGGCTTCAAATGAGAGGAAAGAAGACGCCATTTCTCATTCTGGCAGTAAGAATTCATCCAAATCTTGTAATGAGGAAAATGTTGAGGGCCAAGAGAAAAAAGAAGTAAATCAGCACAATCTGACTGATGAGGACATTCTTAAGATGCTTTGTACAGATGCAAAAGAAAATTTAACATCCGGGTTGCAGCGGTAGCTAGCAACCTAGTAAGAGACGATCACGTCCAATGTTAAGAAATATAAAAACCCATAGTTCCTAACAAATGAGTCAGATCAAAAACAAAAGTACACCATTAGAACCGCCTTGTCCGAAACCCCTGTATAGGAAACTTTCTGTCCCTTGGCTTGAACAGCAAGGGAAATATATTGGCTTGAAAATCAAGAAAAGTGGCAGCTTTTACAACATTCTGCCTAAATCCGGGTTGCAGCGGTAGCTAGCAACCTAGTAAGAGACGATCACCTCCAATGTTAAGAAATATAAAAACCCCCAACTCCTAAAAAAAAGAGTCAGATCAAAACAAAAAGTACACCATTAGAACCGCCATGTCCGAATCCTCTATAAAGGAAACTTACCTCCCTTTGGCTTGAATAACAAAGAAAATATATTGGCTTGAAAATCAAGAAAATAGACTTTTACCACGTTATTCTCCACAAACGGGATATTTTTTTCCATGCCCAGCTAGCTGGGCACTGGAAAATCATAGAGAGTTGTATAATAGCTCATTTAAAGGCAATTGCAACATCTAGTCACTTTTGTAATTAAAAATAAAATACATTTTAATGTAGAATCAATTTTGTCAAAAAAATTGCATTTTTGATGTATTTTCATACTGCAGTCTTTTCAAAGATATTTGAATTTTGAAGCAATAAAACAGTTCATGGTAATGAACTCTATAGTAATAATAGCTACTTGTCTCAATAGTAACCGAAACTCCTGGAACCAAAATTTTCTTTTTTGGCTTAATCGCTAAAATTATTATGTAAACTGCAAAAATATTTATGATGCCTAATCAGTAATAGTAATTTTTTAATTTAAACAACAAAAATACATGAAAATTCTAAAATTAGTTTTGCTTTTTGTCTCCTGGAAGAAAAATTTTTTTCATCTCAGTTCAAATTTATTATTGTATCCTGGAACCGAACTTTTTTTGGTTTGTAACCCGTAAAGTACATATCTCCAAATTATTGTCTCATAATTGCAATTATTTTAGTTTTCAGTCCAGAATCGCTAAACTCATTATGTAAACTGCAAAAATATTTATGGTGTCTAACCAATAATAATAATTTTGTACTTCAAACAAGATAAATACCTGAAAATTTTAAAATTAGTTTTGTTTTATGCTAGGTTTTAGATACTCGTTTATAATAAAGAACGACCTTTTGCCTATACTAAATTTTATAGGCCACTTAACTATAGTATAGGTAATATATAGTATATAGTAACAAAAGTACATCATTAGAACTACCTTGTCTGAAACCCTACTAGATCAATAATGAATGTCCTTACATTAAAAGACCATCATTGGAATAATCCGGGTTGCAGCGGTAGCTAGCAACCTAGTAAGAGACGATCACGTCCAATGTTAAGAAATATAAAAACCCATAGTTCCTAACAAAGGAGTCAGATCAAAACAAAAAGTACACCATTAGAATCGCCTTGTCCGAAACCCCTGTATAGGAAACTTTCTGTCCCTTGGCTTGAACAGCAAGGGAAATATATTGGCTTGAAAATCAAGCAAATTGACTTTTACCACGTTATTCTCCCCAAACGAGATATTTTTTTCTTTTTTTTTTTCTTTCTTTTCCAGAGATAGCTTGGCACTGGAACATCGTAGAGGGTTGTTCAATAGCTCATTTTAAAGGAAATTAATTGGGTTAAAAACCTTTTGTAACTAAAATAAATTATTTCTAAAAGAGAATAAATTTTTCCAATAAAAACTGTATTTTTGATGCAGTGACGTCATAATTTTATAATAAAGATCGAACTCTTCCCTATACTAACTTGCATAGGCAACTTCACTATAGTTAAGATTACAGTATTTATATTATACATCATTATAAATTATAAAAGGTTCGAATGTTCGAAGATTATAGAGTTAAAAATTTTTCCACACCGGGAATTGAACCCGGGCCTGTTAAGTGAAAGTTAACTATCCTAGCCACTAGACCATATGGGACCATAAAGAAGTATGATTTAAGAACCATATGCATATTATTATTTCACCATACCAATTATAATACGGCCAAAACAAAATCGTCGACTTACAACCTTACTTTTGACACATCAGTTAAATCTTCATCAGCCTTAAAAAATGTTTTAACAATAAAGTTACAATAAAGAAGGACACCTAGCCCATGTTAACTGTGACATAAATAGTTATAATAAAGATCGAACTCTTCCCTATACTAACTTGCATAGGCAACTTCACTATAGTTAAGATTACAGTATTTATATTATACATCATTATAAATTATAAAAGGTTCAAATTGTTCGAAGATTATAGAGTCAAAAATTTTCCACACCGGGAATCGAACCCGGGCCTGTTAAGTGAAAGTTAACTATCCTAGCCACTAGACCATATGGGACCATAAAGAAGTATGATTTAAGAACCATATGCATATTATTATTTCACCATACCAATTATAATAAGGCCAAAACAAAATCGTCGACTTGCAACCTTACTTTTGACACATTAGTTAAATCTTCATCAGACTTAAATTATAATAAAGATCGAACTCTTCCCTATACTAACTTGCATACGCAACTTCACTATAGTTAAGATTACAGTATTTATATTTTTACATTAAAAGACGATCACTGAAATAACAAACCATTCCCTACATTGGACTTAGTTAGCTACTTGATTGTTTGATTACAATAAAGAACGACACCTTGCCCATGTTAACTAATTATAATAAAGAACGACCTCTTGCCTATACTAAATTTTATACGCCACTGAATTATAGCACAGGTTAGTAATTCCACAGATAGCTTGGCACTGGAACATCGTAGAGAGTTGTTCAATGGCTCATTTTAAAGGAAATTAAAGGGGTTAAAAATATTATATTAATCCGGGTTGCAGCGGTAGTTAGCAGCCTAGTAAGAGACGATCACGTCGTTAAGAAATAAAAAAAACCCTAACTCCTAAAAAAAGAGTCAGATCAAAACAAAAAGTACACCATTAGAACCGCCTTGTCCGAAACCCCTGTATAGGAAACTTTCTGTCATTTGACTTGAAAAGCAAGGGAATTACAGTAAAGAACTATCTCTCTCCCATAGTAACTGATATCCGGGTTGCAGCGGTAGCTAGCAACCTAGTAAGAGACGATCACCTCCAATGTTAAGAAATATAAAAACCCGTAGCTCCTAAAAAAAGAGTCAGATCAAAACAAAAAGTACACCATTAGAACCGCCTTGTCCAAATCCTCCATAAAGGAAACTTACCGCCCTTTGGCTTGAATAACAAAGAAAATATATTGGCTTGAAAATCAAGAAAATTGACTTTTACCACGTTATTCTCCACAAACGGGATATTTTTTTCTTTTTTCTTTGTCTCCAGAGATAGCTTGGCACTGGAACATCGTAGAGGGTTGTTCAATAGCTCATTTTAAAGGAAATTAATTGGGTTAAAAACCTTTTGTAACTAAAATAAATTATTTCTAAAAGAGAATAAATTTTTCCAATAAAAACTGTATTTTTGATGCAGTGACGTCATAATTACTATATAAGAAACGTCAAAACTGTAAATGGTCTCATTCATGAATACATAATGGTTAGATCAAAGCAAGCTACACGCAAGTTAAAAAATCAGTACTAAAATATTATAATAAAGATCGAACTCTTCCCTATACTAACTTGCATACAATAATAATAAAGAACGACCTCTTGCCTATACTAAATTTTATATGCCACCTAATTATAGTATAGGTTATTAATTCAACAGACAGCTTGGCACTAGAAGATCGTAGAGAGTTGTTCAATGGTTCATTTTAAAGGAAATTAATGGGGTTAAAAACCTTTTTTAATTAAAACAAATTATTTTTATTACATTAAGAAATAAAGAACGAACGCTAGCTCATAGGAACTAAATACATTAAAAGACGATCACTGAAATAGCAAACCATTCCATACATTGGATTTAGCTACTTGATTGTTTGAGTTTCGTCTCTTACTATTTAAAGGAAGAAAAAGCCGTAGGCTTTTTCCTGTTTGTATTTACAGTTAAAAAACGAACTCAAGCCCAAAGAAACTGAACCCTGTGGTTCATTCATATTTTACAGTAAAGAACGATCTCTCTCCCATTAGATTATGAGAGATCCCATAATTTAAAGGACGTGCGAGGCGTTCCTCAACAGCTTCATTGGGGTCTAAAAAGTACATCTGGCCATATGAAGGTGGCTCAATTTCACTTTCAGTAGTTATATTAAAAGACGATCATTGGAATAAAAAGTTATTGCATGCATTGGACTTAGATAGCTACTTGATCGTTTGAGGTTCGTCTCTTACTATTTCAAAGAAGAAAAAGCTGTAGGCTTTTCCTGTTTGTAATCCGGGTTGCAGCGGTAGCTAGCAACCTAGTAAGAGACGATCACGTCCAAAGTTAATTCGGGTTGCAGCGGTAGCTAGCAACCTAGTAAGAGACGATCACGTCCAATATTAAGAAATATAAAAACCCATATAGTCCTAAAAAAGGAGTCAGATCATATAATAAAGAACGACCTCTTGCCTATACTAAATTTTATACGCCACTTAATTATAGTATAGTTATATTAAGAGACGATCATTGGAATAACAAACCATTGCATACTTTGGACCTAGTTAGCTACTTGATCGTTTGAGGTTCGTCTCTTACTATTTCAAAGAAGAAAAAGCCGTAGGCTTTTTCCTGTTTGTAATCATATAGCATAGAATCTGGGTTGCAGCGGTATTACATTAAAGAACGAAAGTAACTGAAGTTATTAGATTAAAATACGATAATTAGGAGATCCGGGTAGCAGCGATATTTAGCAACCTAGTAAGAGACGATCACGTCCAATGTTAAGAAATATAAAAACCCATAACTCCTAAAACAAGATTCAGATCAAAACAAGAAGTTCACTATTAGAACCGCCTTGTCCAAAACTTCTATATAGAAAACTTACCGTCCTTTGGCTTGAATAACAAAAAAAATATATAGGCTTGAAATTACATAAAGGCTCGATACCGTAAATGGGAACTTTTTAAGTATCATCGGTATCATGGTTTTATTGGTTCGTGGTTGCAGCGGTAGCTAGCAACCTAGTAAGTGACGATCACGTCCAATGTTAAGAAATATAAAAACCCATAACTCCTAAAAAAAGTTTATAATAAAGAATTATAATAAAGAACGACCTCTTACCTATACTAAATTTTATACGCCACTTAATTATAGTTTATAATAAAGAACGACCTCTTGCCTATACTAAATTATATAGGCCACTTAACTATAGTATGGGTTAGTAAATTTACATTAAATGAAATAACAAACCATTCCATACATCGACTTAGTTAGCTGCTTGATTGTTTGAGTTTTGTCTCTTACTATTTAAAAGAAGAAAAAGCCGTATTCTTTTTCCTGTTTGTATTTATAGTTAAAAAACGAACTCAAGTCCAAAGAAACTGAACCCTGTGGTTCATTCATATTATCTTCATTATTTTAGCTAGAATGTAAATAAACAAGTTTCTTTTTTAAATTTTAAATTGAAAAGATAATGCTTTTAATTCAACATATTAAAAGTTCTCCCTGACGGGGAATCGAACCCCATTCTTCCAGGTAACAAGTGGGCATGCTTACCATTAGACTATCGAACACTTATAAAATAAAAGTTACATATAAGATATGATAATAATTTTTTAATCCGGGCTGCAGCGGTAACTAGCAACCTAGTAAGAGACGATCACGTCCAATGTTAAGAAATATAAAAACGCATAGCTCCTAAAAAAAGAGTCAGATCAAAACAAAAAGTACACAATTAGAACCGCCTTGTCCGAAACACCCGTATAGGAAACTTTCTGTCATTTGGCTTGAACAGCAAGGGAAATATATTGGCTTGAAAATCAAGAAAATTATATTAAAAGACGATCATTCGAAAAACAAACCATTGCAAACATTGAACTTGATTGGTAGCTGCTTGATTGTTTTGGGTTATATTGGTTTGAAAATCAAGAAAAGTGGCTGCAACCAACAAACAGTTTTTGGTAACGAACTGGATAATAAGAGTACCCCGTCCCAATAGTAACCAAAACTCTAAAAAACAAAATTTTAATATCAATAAATACATCAAAAGAATTTTTTTACAATATAGAACGACACCTAGCCCATGTTAACTGAAACATAAATAGGGATTCTGTAATTTCCATCAGTATCATGGAAATTACTCAAACTACAAAAATATTTATGGTGTCTGAGCAATAATTTTAATTTTTTAAATAAAAATAGAAAAATACCTGGAAATTTGAAATTTTGATTTGATTTTTGATAGGTTTTTGACACTTGACACGGGGGTTTTATGGGTATCCGGGTTGCAGCGGTAGCTAGCAACCTAGTAAGAGACGATCACGTCCAATGTTAAGAAATATAAAAACCCATAGTTCCTAACAAAGGAGTCAGATCAAAACAAAAAGTACACCATTAGAACCACCTTGTCCGAAACCCCTGTATAGGAAACTTTCTGTCCCTTGGCTTGAACAGCAAGGGAAATATATTGGCTTGAAAATCAAGAAAATTGACTTTAACCACGTTATTCTCCCCAAACGGGATATTTTTTTCTTTTTTCTTTTTTTTTCTTTTCCACAGATAGCTTGGCACTGGAACATCGTAGAGGGTTGTTCAATAGCTCATTTTAAAGTAAATTAATTGGGTTAAAAACCTTTTGTAACTAAAATAAATTATTTCTAAAAGAGAATAAATTTTTCCACCAAAAACTGCATTTTCGATGTCTTTTCACATTATATCATAATAAAGAACGAACATTTTCCTATACTAAATAAGCCTATACTAGTTAATGATATAGTAATGATATGATTTTACTGATACCTAAATTACTAATTAAATAAAATGATCCCATGTGGCTTTGAACCACCAACCGTTTGGTTAAAGGCCAATCGCTCTTGCCACTTGTACTATGACGTCATTAGTTAAAGTTTTAAAATTAACAATATGATGCACATGATACTTTTATCATACTTTTAAATAAAAATAAAATACTTTTTAAAGTAGAATCAATTTTGTAAAAAAAAATTGCATTTTTTATGTATTTTCATACTGCAATCCGGGTTGCAGCGGTAGCTAGCAACCTAGTAAGAGACGATCAAGTCCAATGTTAAGAAATATTAGAACCCATAGTTCTTGAAAAAGAGTCAGATCAAATTCAAAAGTACACCATTAGAACCGCCTTGTCCGAAACCCCTGAGTAAACTTTCTGTCCCTTAGCTTGAACAGCAAGGGAAATATATTGGCTTGAAAATCAAGAAAAGTGGTAGCTACTACAACATTCTGCCTAAACGGGATATTTTTTCTTTTTTTTTTCTTTTGTATCCAGAGATAGTTATAATAAAGAACCACCTCTTGCCTATTCTAAATTTTATACGCCACTTAATTATAGTATAGGTTAGTAATTCTACAGATAGCTTGTCACTGAATCTATAATAAAGAACTACCTTTTGCCCATACTAAATTTTATACGCCCCTTAATTATAGTATAGGGTAGTAATTCCACAGATAGCTTGGCGCTGGAACATTGTAGAGAGATGTTTAATGGCTCCTTTTAAAGGAAATAAATGGTGTTAAAAACTTTTTGTAATTATAAAACAAATAATTTTTAAAATAGAATAATTTTTCTTACGAAATTACATTAAAAGAAGATCATTACCATTGCAATAACAAACCATTGCATACATTTTATAATAAAGAACGACCTCTTGCCTATATCCGGGTTGCAGCGGTAGCTAACAACCTAGTCAGAAACGATCACGTCCAATGTTAAGAAATGTAAAAACCCATAGTTCCTAAAAAAGGAGTCAAATCAAAACAAAAAGTACACCATTAGACGCCTTGTCCAAAACCCCTGTATAGGAAACTTTCTGTCATTTGGCTTGAACAGCGAGGGAAATATATTGTGGTGAAAATCAAGAAAAGTGGCCGCTACTACAACATTCTGCCTAAACGGGATATTTTTTTCTTTCTTGTTATCCAGAGATAGCTTTGCACTGGAACATCGTAGAAAGTTGTTCAATGGCTCATTTTAAAGGATATTAATTGGGTTTAAAAACTTTTTGTAACTAAAACAAATTAAAACAGGATAAATTTTTTCACTAAAAAGTGTATTTTTGATGTCTTTCCATACTGCTGTCTTTTCAAAGACTTTTGATTTTTGTTTTTGAAGCAATCAAACAGTTCATGGTAAGGTTGTATTTCAAACTTTATATTCCATAGATAGCTTAGCACTGGAACATCGTAGAGAGTTGTTCAATGGATCATTTTAAATCCGGGTTGCAGCAGTAGCTAGCAACCTAGTAAGAGACGATCACGTCCAATGTTAAGAAATATAAAAACCCATAGTTCCTAACAGAGGAGTCAGATCAAAACAAAAAATACACCATTAGAACCGCCTTGTCCAAAACCCCCTGTATAGGAAACTTTCTGTCCCTTGGCTTGAACAGCAAGGGAAATATACTGGCTTGAAAATCAAGAAAAGTTTACATTAAGGAACAATCTGTAGCCCATAGTAAATGAAATAATAGAAAGAATCATTATATATATGATTATTTTAATTATATTTGTTAAGAAATCAAAATAAGTAAAAATTTCCCATACTAGGAATTAAACTTGAGCCAACTAGGTGAGAGTTAGCTATCCCAAAACACTAGACCATGTAGAATGTATTAGAATATCTGATTAATGAAGTTTATGGTAAAGAGTGACATAAAATGCATTAATTTTTGGGGGTTTAACAAAAATCTAATTTTTCAACTGAAACTAGATCAATTCCTTAAAATTGTAAGCAAAATAATTTTTTTTTAACTGCAAACTGCAAAAAAAATTCTCATATTTGAACAATAATTTTGATTTTTTAATTCCAACCAGAAAAATAGCTGAGAATTTGAAAATTGTCTTTTTTTTGGGTTCTAACTACTTGATTTTACATAAGCAATAATAAAGAAAATTCTAAAATACATTACATGTCCAAATCGTATGAAGAAGATGAAAGATCTGTTGCATCTTTTGATTTAAGTTCACTCATCGACACAGACGAATATTTAGAAATCGGAGAAAGAAAACTAGAAAATAAACCTAGCAACAAAACATCAAAATTCAATATTACAGTAAAGAATGATCTCTCTCCCATAGTAACTGATATGTTACATTAAAAGAAGATCATTGGAATAAAAAGTTACTGCATGCATTGGACTTAGTTATCTACTTGATCGTTTTGATCGTCTCTTACTATTTCAAAGAAGAAAAAGCCGTAGGCTTTTTCCTGTTTGTAATATTTTCCTGTTTGTTATCAGCGTTACAGCGGTATCCAGGTTGCAGCGGTAGCTAGCAACCTAGTAAAAGACGATCACGTCCAATGTTAAGAAATAAAAATACCCATAGCTCCTAAAAAAGTATTCAGATCAAAACAAAAAGTACACCATTAGAACCGCCTTGTCCGAAAACCCTGTATAGGAAACTTTCTGTCATTTGGCTTGAACAGCAAGGTAAATATATTGGCTTGAAAATCAAGAAAAGTGGCAGCTACTACAACATTCTGCCTAAACGGGATATTTTTTTTTCTTTTTTCTTTTTTCTTCTTTTCCACAGATAGCTTGGCACTGGAACATCGTAGAGAGTTGTTTAATGGCTCATTTTAAATGAAATTAATTGGGTTAAAACTCTTTTGTAACTAAAATAAATTATTTATAAGAGAGAATAAATTTTTTCACTAAAAACTGCAATTTTGATGTCTTTTCATACTGTTATAGTAAATATCAAATCCGGGTTGCAGCGGTAGCTAGCAACCTAGTAAGAGACGATCACGTCCAATGCTAAGAAATATAAAAACCCCTAACTCCTAAAAAAAGAGTCAGATCAAAACAAAAAGTACACCATTAGAACCGCCTTGTCCGAAAACCCTGTATAGGAAACTTTCTGTCCCTTGGCTTGAACAGCAAGGGAAATATATTGGCTTGAAAATCAAGAAAAGTGGCAGCTACTACAACATTCTGCCTAAACGGGATATTTTTTTTTCTTTTTTCTTTCTTATCCACAGATAGCTTGGCACTGGAACATCGTAGATAGTTGTTCAATAGCTCATTTTAAAGGAAATTAATTGGGTTAAAAATCTATAGTAACTAAAATAAATTATTTCAAAAAGAGAATAAATTTTTCCACCAAAAACTACATTTTTGATGTTTTACAGTAAAGAACGATCGCTCATGCATAGTAACTGATATATGGTGGTTCCAGGGGTAGTTACTTGTGGTTCGTCTCTTACTATTTCAAAGAAGAAAAGCCGTAGGCTTTTTCCTGTTTGTAATGATATAGCATAAAACGAATTCCAAGTTGTAACTGACATCATCCTGGTTGTTATAGTAAAGAACGAACTCTTGCCCTTAGTTACCTACTATGTCATGTCAAATTAGCTAATTAATTTCATCTAATTTTGTTTAAAAATAATTCCCACACCGGGATTCGAACCCAAGACAATTAATTGAAAGGCAACTACCCTAAACCACTAAACCATATGAGATATATGTAGAAATCATATTAATTGTTTTATGATCTCTTATAGCATAAATTTCATCGGATATAGCTGAAACCTAGTAAAGAACAAACCACGGCACATGGAAACTATTTCCGGGTTGCAGCGGTAGCTAGAAACCTAGTAAGAGACGATCACGTCCAATGTTAAGAAATATAAAAACCCCTAACTCCTAAAAAAAGAGTCAGATCAAAACAAATATTACACCATTAGAACAGCCTTGTCCAAAACCCCTATAAAGGAAACTTACCGCTCTTTGGTTTAATAACAAAGAAAATATATTGGCTTCAAAATCAAGAAAATTGACTTTAACCACGTTATTCTCCACAAACGGGATATTTTTTTATTTCCGTTTTTTTTTTCTCCTCAACTAGCTGGGCACTGGAAAATCATAGAGAGCTGTATAACAGCTCATTTTAAAGGAAATGGCAACATCTAGTCACTTTTGTGATTAAAAATAAAATATTTTTTAAAGTATTTTATTTTTAATTACAAAAGTAATTAATTTTGCAGAAAATTGTACCTTCTTTACTGAGTTACCTGTAGTTTTTATAAAATCATATTACTTTCATAACAACATTTTTTACTATCTGGGTTGCAGCGGTAGCTAGAAACCCGGGTTGCAAAATCAAGAAAATTGACTTTAACCACGTTATTCTCCCCAAACGGGATATTTTTTTCTTTCTTTCTTTTGTTTCCAGAGATAGCTTGACACTGGAACATCGTAGAGGGTTGTTCAATGGCTCATCCTAAAGGAATTACATTAAAAGACGATCATTGGAATAATTATACATTAAAAGACGATAAGTGGAATAACAAATTATAGTAAAGAACGAGCTAGGATCGACGTAAAGAGTTATTAATAGAAGTTTTGTTTAGACTTTAAAAAGTTATAATAAAGAACGACCTCTTGCCTATTGGATATTACTACATAAAGGATTGACGTGGTTTTACTACTTAAGAACGACATAGATGTAAATGGTCTCACTCGTGAATTACATAATGGTTAGATCAAAGCAAGCTACACGCAAGTTAAAAAAAAAAAGTACTACCAAAAAAACAGAGATAGCATCTTGAAAAGAGAAAAACAAAGGTATTCAACCGACCAGGCGTATCGAGAAGTGAAAATTGAGAGAGCAAAACAAAACAGCGAGATGTGTTATCACAATGATGAAGATTATAGTTACAGTAAAAACTGGAACATCGTAGAAAATTGTTCAACGGCTCATTTTAAAGGATTATAATAAAGAACGACCTCTTGCCTATACTAAATTTTATACGCCACTTAATTATAGTATAGGTTACTATTTCCACAAATAGCTTGACACTGGGGTATCGTAGAGACTTGTTCAATGGCTCATTTTAAAGAAAATTAGTGGGGTTAATAACCTTTTGTAATTAAAACAAATTATTTTTAAAATAGAATCAGTTTTTTACGAAAAACTGCATATTTCATATTAAAGATAGATCAATGACGGCATAATCGTATACCAGCGGTAGGATTAGAACTCGTGCCTCTGAAGAGACTGGTGACTAACACCAGCGCCTTAGACCACTCGGCCAAGCTGCCTCTCATAATTATATATGTGAATCCGGGTTGCAGAAGTCGCTAGGAAACTAGTAAGAGACGATCACGCCCAATGCTAAGAAATATAAAAACCCAGAACTCCTAAAAATAGAGTCAGATCAAAACAAAAGTACATCATTAGAACCACATTGTCTGAAACCCTACTAGATAAGTAATGAATGTCGTCATAGTTTTGTTAGAACTATGAGGTGAATAGAAAAACACGACATTATGTTGTTATTCCTGAAGACGTCATGAAATAATTTCCGGGTTGCAGCGGTAGCTAGCAACCTAGTAAGAGATTATAATAAAGAACGACCTCTTGCCTATACTAAATTTTATACGCCACTTAATTATAGTATAGGTTAGTATTTCCACAAATAGCTTGGCACTGGGATATCGTAGAGACTTGTTCAATGGCTCATTTTAAAGAAAATTTAAGGGGTTAATAACCTTTTGTAATTAAAACAAATTATTTTTAAAATGGAATCAGATTTTTACGAAAAACTGCATATTTCATATTAAAGATAGATCAATGACGGCATAATCGTATACCAGCGGTAGGATTGGAACCCGTGCCTCCGAAGAGACTGGTGACTAACACCAGCGCCTTAGACCACTCGGCCAAGCTGCCTCTCATAATTATATATGTGAATCCGGGTTGCAGAAGTCGCTAGGAAACTAGTAAGAGACGATCACGCCCAATGCTAAGAAATATAAAAACCCAGAACTCCTAAAAATAGAGTCAGATCAAAACAAAAGTACATCATGAGAAATACCTTGTCTGAAACCCTACTAGATAAGTAATGAATGTCGTCATAGTTTTGTTAGAACTATGAGGTGAATAGAAAAACACGACATTATGTTGTTATTCCTGAAGACGTCATGAAATAATACAATAAAGAACGACACCTTGCCCATGTTAACTGAAACATAAATAGGGATTATGTAATTTCCAATAGTATCATGGCTGTAGAGATGGCTGAAACCTAGTTACAATAAAAAACGATCATTGGAATAACAATAAATTGCATATCTTTGGAATTAGCTAGCTACTTGATTATTTGAGACTCGTCTCTTACTATTTAAAAGAAAAAAAAGCCGTAGGCTTTTTCCTGTTTGTATTTATAGTTAAAAAACAAACTCAAGTCCAAAGAAACTGAACACTGTGGTTCATTCATATTATCTTCATTATTTTAGCTAGAATGTAAATAAACAAGTTTCTTTTTTAAATTTTAAATTGAAAAGATAGTGCTTTTAATTCCACATATTAAAAGTTCTCCCCGACGGGGAATCGAACCCCCTTCTCCCAGGTAACAAGTGGGCATACTTACCATTAGACTATCGAAGACTTATAAAATAAAAGTTACATATATCCGGGTTGCAGCGGTAGCTAGCAACCTAGTAAGAGACGATCACGTCCTGTTACGTAATGTAACATGTTACGTAACGATCACGTAATGTTAAGAAATATAAAAACCCATAGTTCCTAAAAAAGGAGTCAGATCAAAACAAAAAGTACACCATTAGAACCGCCTTGTCCGAAACCCCTGTATAGGAAACTTTCTGTCCCTTGGCTTGAACAGAAAGGGAAATATATTGGCTTGAAATTCAAGAAAAGTGGCAGCTACTACAACATTCTTCCTAAACGGGATATTTTTTTCTTTTTTTTTCTTTGTTTCCAGAGATAGCTTGGCACTGGAACATCGTAGAGGGTTTTCAATAGCTCATTTTAAAGGAAATTAATTGGGTTAAAAACCTTTTGTAACTAAAATAAATTATTTCTAAAAGAGAATAAATTTTTCCAAAAAAAACTGCATTTTCGATGTCTTTTCACACTGCAGTCTTTCAAACATAATCGTATACCAGCGGTAAGATTTGAACCCACGCCTCCGAAGAGACTGGTGGCTAACACCAGTGCCTTGGACCACTCGGCCAGGTTGCCTCTCATAAATAATATATATGTGAATCCGGGTTGCAGCAGTAGCTAGCAATCTAGTAAGAGACGATCAGTCCAATGCTAAGAAATATAACAAAACTCCTAAAAATAGAGTCAGATCAAAACAAAAGTACATCATTAGAATTACCTTGTCTGAAACCCTACTAGATAAATATTGAATGTCGTCATAGTTTTATATTAGAGCTATGACGTGAATAGAAAAACATGAAATTATATTGTTGTTTCTGAAGACGTCATGAAATAATATCATTGCGCTATGACGTCAATAAAATCATTACGCTGTGACGTCATAATTACTATATAAGAAGCGTCAGAGCTGTAAATGTTCACATTCATAATTACATAATGGTTTCAATCAAGCAAGCTGCACGCAAATTGAAAAAACAGTACTACACAAACAACAGAGATAGTATCTTGAAAAGAAAAAAGCAAAGGTATTCAACCGACCAGGCGTATCGAGAAGTAATCAAACAAAACAGCAAGATGTGTTATCACAATGATGAAGATTATAGACATGCAAAAATTGAGACAGCCAAACAAAAGATCAAGGAACGGTATGATAATGATGAATATTACAGAGAAGCAAGAATTGAGCAGGCTAGACAAAAGATCAAGGAGCGTTATCATAATGATAAACTTTATAGAGAAGCAACAATTGAGAAGGCTAGACAAAAGAGCAAGGAACGGTATGATAATGATGAAGATTACCGAAACAAACATAAGAAAAAAGTTGCTACCAGAATAATGGGTAGATACTGGGGTGACAAAAACTATAATGAAAAAATTAAATTCTCTGCGAGGTTGTACCGAAGAACGCATAAGGACAAAGGGAAAATTACATTCAGAAATACAAGAAGATGGCAAAAATGCAGGCTGATCTTTGTAAATTGAGAAACATTTTACGCATGTTTTATCGGGATCACGAAAAGTATTCAAAATTACAGATTAAAATTCTCTTTGAAAGAGCGGATGCTGTTGAAAAGTCGGCTAGAAAGTCTTTGGCAAAGCTTGATAGTAATATCCAAAAGAAATGTTGTCAGTTTAACGAAAAGCTTCCAAGGTATGGATTGGCAACTGCGGAACAGTTTATAGATGCAATGGAAAATGTTCGACAACACAGTGACTATACGGAGGCGTACTTCTTAGAAAATTCGTATATTAATTTTGGAAGGAGCAATTGCAGTTTATGTAGCAGCAATATTACAATAAAGAATGAACTCTTGCCTATACAAACTTGTATAGTGGGACATAATCCGGGTTGCAGCGGTAGCTAGCAACCTAGTAAGAGACGATCACGTCCAATGTTTAGAAATATAAAAACCCATAGTTCCTAAAAAAGGAGTCAGATCAAAACAAAAAGTACACCATTATTACAGTAAAGAACGATCTCTGGCCCATAGTAACTGATATATTGTTCCGGGTTGGAGCGGTAGCTAGCAACCTAGTAAGAGACGATCACGTCCAATGTTAAGAAATATAAAACCCATAGCCCCTAAAAAAGGAGTTTAAAGTAAAGAACGAACTTCCAGCCAATAGTAACTAAAAAAGTTACATAAAGGTTTGATCATCGAATTTAAGCTGAAACTAAGTAAAGGACAATTATGCCTCCATATATCCACAGTGATGTATAAGATTTCCCATTACATCTGTAAACAGCTCCACAGTTGCCGGTCCATACCTTGGAAGAATTTCACTAAACATGCAACATTTGTTTTGGACATTACTATGAAGTTTTGCGAAAGCATCTCTAGCTGACTTTTTTTTCCACAAAATCCATTATTTCAGAGATAATTTTAATCTTTAATTTTGAATATTTTTCGTAATTACGGTAAAACATTCGTAAAATTTTTCTCAAATTACAAAGATCAGCAAGTGCGTTTTTTGCAGCTGGTGTAAACTGCAAAAATATTCATGGTATCCGAGCAATAGTTCGAATATTTCAATTCAAGCTAGAAAAATACCTTAAAATGTTAAAATTTGTTTTATTTTTGGTTAGGTTCTAACTACCCGATGTGGGATTTACTATGTAGTTTCAGAGCAAAAAATTCAATTTTTTAATATATTTTATTTTTCAGTTTAGAATCGCTAAAGTTATTATGTAAACTGCAAAAATATTTGTGATATCTGAGCAATAATTTTAATCTTTTCATTCAAACTAACTAAATACCTGAAAATTTAAAAATTAGTTTTACTTTTTGTTAGGTTATGGATACTCGATACCAGTCTTAAGAAGTGTTAATTAGATAAGAATACTATTTCTCGTTTTGTAATAAGATGTCTTCTAAGCGAGTTATACGTAATTTAAAAAAAAAACAGTACTATACAAAAAACAGAGATAGCATCTTGGGAAAAAAAAGCAAAGGTGATCAACTGACAAGGCGTATCGAGATGCGAGAATTGATAGTGACAAACAGCGTTATTATAATGATGAAATTTATAGACATGCGAATATTGATAGTGACAAACAGCGTTATTATAATGATGAAGTTTATAGACATGCGAAAATTGATAGTGACAAACAGCGTTATTATAATGATGAAGTTTTTAGACATGCAAAAACTGATAGTGACAAACAGCCTTTTTATAATGATGAAGTTTATATCCGGGTTGCAGCGGTAGCTAGCAACCTAGTAAGAGACGATCACCTCCAATGTTAAGAAATATAAAACCCCCCAACTCCTAAAAAAAGAGTCAGATCAAAACAAAAAGTACACCATTAGAACCGCCTTGTCCGAATCCTCTATAAAGGAAACTTACCGCCCTTTGGCTTGAATAACAAAGAAAATATATTGGCTTGAAAATCAAGAAAATAGACTTTTACCACGTTATTCTCCACAAACGGGATATTTTTTTCTTTTATAATAAAGAACGACCTCTTGCCTATACTAAATTTTATACGCCACTTAATTATAGTATAGGTTTGTAATTCAACAGATAGCTTGGCACTGGAATATCGTAGAGAGTTGTTCAATGGCTCATTTTAAAGAAAATTAATGGGGTTAAAAATTTCTTGTAATTAAAACAAATTATTTTTATTACATTAAGAAATTTTATCCGGGTTGCAGCGGTAGCTAGCAACCTAGTAAGAGACGATCCACTCCAATGTTAAGAAATATAAAACCCCCAACTCCTAAAAAAAGAGTCAGATCAAAACAAAAAGTACACCATTAGAACCGCCTTGTCCGAATCCTCTATAAAGGAAACTTACCGCCCTTTGGCTTGAATAACAAAGAAAATATATTGGCTTGAAAATCAAGAAAATTGACTTTTACCACGTTATTATCCACAAACGGGATATTTTTTTCTTTCCGCTTGATTTTCCTGCTCAGCTAGCTGGGCACTGGAAAATCATAGAGAGCTGTATAATAGCTCATTTTAAAGGCAATTGCAACATCTAGTGCCTTTTGTAATTAAAAATAAAATACTTTTAAAAGTAGAATCAATTTTGTCAAAAAAATTGCATTTTTGATGTATTTTCATACTGCAGTCTTTTCAAAGATATTTGAATTTTGAAGCAATCAAACAACTTTTTTTGGTTTGTAACCCGTAAAGTACGTATCTCCATGTTATTGTCTTATAATTGCAATTATTTTAGTTTTCAGTCCAGAATCGCTAAACTTATTATGTAAACTGCAAAAATATTTATGGTGTCTAACCAATAATACTAATTTTGTAATTCAAACAAGATAAATACCTAAAAATTTAAAAATTAGTTTTTTTTATGCTAGGTTTTAGATACTCGACACGGGGTATTGTGTACTTAATAATTTTAAACCTTGAAAAAATATGGTCTCACTTGAAAGGAAAAAAAGAAAGAATAACCAAAAACAATATCAAAATAGAGCAATCCAAATTTCTACTAATAAAAAACTTGACTACACAAAAAATAAATCCGGGTTGCAGCGGTAGCTAGCAACCTAGTAAGAGACGATCACCTCCAATGTTAAGAAATATAAAAACCCGTAGCTCCTAAAAAAAGAGTCAGATCAAAACAAAAAGTACACCATTAGAACCGCCTTGTCCAAATCCTCCATAAAGGAAACTTACTCCCTTTGGCTTGAATAACAAAGAAAATATATTGGCTTGAAAATCAAGAAAATAGACTTTTACCACGTTATTCTCCCCAAACGGGATATTTTTTTCTTTTTTTTTCTTTTTTCTTTTCCACAGATAGCTTGGCACTGGAACATCGTAAAGGGTTGTTCAATAGCGCATTTTAAAGGAAATTAATTGGGTTAAAAATCTATAGTAACTAAAATAAATTATTTCTAAAAGAGAATAAATTTTTCCACCAAAAACTGCATTTTTGATGCAGTGACGTCATAATTATTATATAAGAAACGTCAAAACTGTAAATGGTCTCATTCATGAATACATAATGGTTAGATCAAAGCAAGCTACACGCAAGTTAAAAAATCAGTACTAAAAAATCAAGAAAAGTGGCAGCTACTACAACATTCCGCCTTAACGGGATATTTTTTTCTCTTTTCTTTGTTTCCAGTATAATAAAGATCAAACTCTTCCCTATACTAACTTGCATACGCAACTTTACTATAGTTAAGATTACAGTATATATATTTTTTTTTACATTAAAAGACGATCACTGAAATAACAAACCATTCCATACATTGGACTTAGTTAGCTACTTGATTGTTTGAGTTTCGTCTCTTACTATTTAAAAGAAGAAAAAGTCGTAGGCTTTTTCCTGTTTGTATTTTCCGGGTTGCAGCGGTAGCTAGCAACCTAGTAAGAGACGATCACGTCCAATGTTAAGAAATATAAAAACCCATAGCTCCTAAAAAAGGAGTCAGATCAAAACAAACAGTACACCATTAGAACCGCCTTGTCCGAAACCCCTGTATAGGAAACTTTCTGTCCCTTGGCTTGAACAGCAATGGAAATATATTGGCTTGAAAATCAAGAAAATTGACTTTAACCACGTTATTCTCGTCAAAAGGGATATTTTTTTCTTTTTTTTTGTATCCAGAGATAGCTTGGCACTGGAACATCGTAGAGGGTTGTTCAATAGCTCATTTTAAAGGAAATTAATTGGGTTAAAAATCTATAGTAACTAAAATAAATTATTTCTAAAAGAGAATAAATTTTTCCAATAAAAACTGTATTTTTGATGCAGTGACGTCATAATTACTATATAAGATCATCATAGTTTTATATTAGAGCTATGACGTGAATAGAGTGACGTCATAATTAGTATATAAGGAAAGTCAAAACTGAAAATTCTCTCATTCTTGATAAGAATAATGGTTAGATCAAAGCAGGCTATACGCAAGTTGAAGAAAGTATAATATAGAACGACCTCTTGCCTATATTAAACTTTATAGGCCACTTAACTGTAGTTACAATAAGGGACGATCATTGCAATAACAAACCATTGCAGACTTTCGACTTAGTTAATTACTTGATTGTTTGAGGTTCGTCTCTTACTATTTCAAAGAAAAAAAAAACCGTAGGCTTTTTCCTGTTTGTAATCATATAGCATAGAATCTGGGTTGCAGCGGTAGCTAGCAACCTAGTAAGAGACGATCAGTCCAATGTTAAGAAATCCGGGTTGCAGCGGTAGCTAGCATTATAATAAGGAACTAACTGAACCCATAGTAACTTAAGTATTAAATCAAACAGTTCGTGGTCATAATAAAGAGCTGTGTAATGGCTCATTTTAAAGAAAACTGCTGTATATAGAAACCTTTTGTAATTAACAAACTTAATTATTATTGTAAAACAAATTGTTACGACATGGTAAAGAACTAACTCATGGCGATAGTAACTAATTTAATTTTGAAAAGAAAGAATTACGGCGGAAACCTCAATGGTAGAGTAAGTAAGCTACATTTCTTAAGAACTGCCCACCGGAATTTGAACTCAGATCGCCAGATTCAAAGTCTTATGTTTTAACCACTACACCAAGAAACGTTCATTTAAGAAAGAATTTTAACGGTATATGATAATTACAAAAGATTATATAAAGAACCGATTCAGTTAATCATAAATACTCTTTGTTAATTATCCGGGTTGCAGCGGTAGCTAGCAACCTAGTAAGAGAAGATCACGTCCAATGTTAAGAAATATAAAAACCCATAGCTCCTAAAAAAGGAGTCAGATCAAAACAAAAAGTACACCATTAGAACCGCCTTGTCCGAAACCCCTGTATAGGAAACTTTCTGTCCCTTGGCTTGAACAGCAAGGGAAATATATTGGCTTGAAAATCAAGAAAAGTGGCAGCTACTACAACCTTCTGCCTAAACGGGATATTTTTTTTTCTCTTTTGTATCCAGAGATAGCTTGGCACTGGAACATCGTAGATAGTTGTTCAGTGGCTCAGTTTAAAGGAAATTAATTGAGTTAAAAATCTATAGTAACTAAAATAAATTATTTCTAAAAGAGAATAAATTTTTCCACCAAAATCTGCATTTTTGATGTCTTTTCACACTGCAGTCTTTGAAACATAATCGTATACCAGCGGTAAGATTTGAACCCACGCCTCCGAAGAGACTGGTGGCTAACACCAGTGCCTTGGACCTTTGGGTTGTAGCAGTAGCTAGCAACCTAGTAAGAGACGATCAGTCTAATGCTAAGAAATATATCCGGGTTGCAGCGGTAGCTAGCAACCTAGTATGAGACGATCAAGTCCAATGTTAAGAAATATAAAAACCCATAGTTCCTAACAAAGGAGTCAGATCAAAACAAAAACTACACCATTAGAACCGCCTTGTCCGAAACCCCTGTATAGGAAACTTTCTGTCCCTTGGCTTGAACAGCAAGGGAAATATATTGGCTTGAAAATCAAGAAAATTGACTTTAACCACGTTATTCTCCCCAAACGGGATATTTTTTTCTTTTTTCTTTTTTTTTTTCTTTTCCACAGATTATAATAAAGAACGACCTCTTGCCTATACTAAATTATATAGGCCACTTAACTGTAGTATAGGTTAGTAAATTTTACATAAAGAACTGATATTATTCATTATTTTAAAGAAAGAATTCTAGGCCATAGTAACTAATTTGGTTTGAAAATTACAATAAAAGACGATCATTGGAATAATTTTACATTAAAAGACGATCATTTGAGTAACAAACCATTGCATACATTGGATTACAATAAATATAATAAAGACCAAACTCTTCCCTATACTAACTTGCATACGCAACTTCACTATAGTTAAGACTACAGTATTTATATGAAATAACAAACCATTCCATACATTGGACTTAGTTAGCTACTTGATTGTTTGAGTTTCGTCTCTTACTATTTAAAAGAAGAAAAAGCCGTAGGCTTTTTCCTGTTTGTATTTATAGTTAAAAAACGAACTCAAGTCCAAAGAAACTGAACACTGTGGTTCATTCATATTATCTTCATTATTTTAGCTAGAATGTAAATAAACAAGTTTCTTTTTTAAAATTTAAATTGAAAAGATAGTGCTTATAATTCAACATATTAAAAGTTCTCCCCGACGGGGAATCGAACCCCCTTCTCCCAGGTAACAAGTGAGCATACTTACCATTAGACTATCGGAGACTTATAAAATAAAAGTTACATATAAGATATGATATTAATTTTATAATAAAGATCGAACTCTTCCCTATACTAACTTGCATAGGCAACTTCACTATAGTGAAGATTACAGTATTTATATTATACATCATTATAAATTATAAAATTATAATGAAGAACGACCTCTTGCCTATACTAAATTTTACATGCCGCATAATTATAGTATAGGTTAGTAATTCAACAGATAGCTTGGCACTGGAACATCGTAGAGAGTTGTTCAATGGCTCATTTTAAAGGAAATTAATGGGGTTAAAAACTTTTTGTAATTAAAGCAAATTATTATTATTATATTAAGAAATTTTTTCAGGGTTGCAGCGGTAGCTAGCAACCTAGTAAGAGACGATCACGTCCAATGTTTTCACATAAAGGATCGTAGTCATCATTTACAATAAGGAACGAACTTTAACCCATATTACAATAAAAAACGACACCTAGCCCATGTTAACTGAAAGCTTTTTCTTTCTCCTCAGCTAGCTGGGCATTTACAGTAATAAAGAACGATCTCTCTCCCATACTAACTGATATATGGTGGTTCCAGGTGTAGTTACATTACATAAGGGATCGATGTGGTTCATTATAAATTATAAAAGGTTTAGAGCTTCTAATGTTCGAAGATTATAGAGTTAAAAATTTTCCAATACCGGGAATCGAACCCGGGCCTTCTAGATCAAAGCCAGCTATCCTATCCGCTACACCATATGGGACTATAAAAGAGCATGATTTAAGAACCATATGCATATTATTATTTCATCGTATTTTCCAGTTGCAGCGGTAGCTAGCAATCCGGGTTGCAGCGGTAGCTAGCAACCTAGTAAGAGACGATCACGTCCAATGTTAAGAAATATAAAAACCCCTAACTCCTGAGAAAAGAGTCAGATCAAAAACAAAAATTACACCAATAGAACCACCTTGTCCAAAACCCCTATTAAGGAAACTTATCACTCTTTGGCTTAAATAACAAAGAAAATATATTGGCTTGAAAATCAAGAAAATTGACTTTAACCAAGTTATTCTCCACAAACGAGTTCCGGGTTGCAGCGGTAGCTAGCAACATAGTAAGAGACGATCACGTCCAATGTTAAGAAATATAAAAAACCCTAACTCCTGAGAAAAGAGTCAGATCAAAACAAAAATTACACCATTAGAACCACCTTGTCCAAAACCCCTATTAAGGAAACTTATCACTCTTTGGCTTGAATAACAAAGAAAATATATTGGCTTGAAAATCAAGAAAATTGACTTTAACCAAGTTATTATCCACAAACGGGATATCTTTTTCTTTCCGCTTGATTTTCATCCTCAACTAGCTGGGCACTGGAAAATCATAGAGAGCTGTATAATAGCTCATTTTGAAGAAAATTGCAACATCTAGTCACTTTTGTAATTAAAAATAAAATACAGTAAAGAACGATCTCTCATCCATAGTAACTGATAAATGGTGGTTCCAGGGGTAGTTACTTGATGTTCGTCTCTTACTATTTCAAAGAAGAAAAAGCCGTAGGCTTTTTCCTGTTTGTAATGATATC
>JAPEVW010000698.1:0-57997 GCA_027921565.1 Artemia sinica
TTAGACATTCAAACCAACAAAGAACAATATTTATTGGACTTGCAAACACCAACCAGACATGCAAACAAATAGAAATACAGAACACAAACAGACTGAAAGACAGAAAACTTTAAGACATTCAAACCAACCCCCAAAAGACATAATTCTTGCGACTTGCAAACACAAACCAGACATTTTGCAAACAACAAGAATCAGACACATAAATCAACATGAAAAAAAGACAGGAAAACTCTTAAGACCATATTCAAACCCCCAAGACAAATAACTTCGCCGACTTGCCAAAAAACCAACCTAGCGCGGGCGGCTGTGAGGGCGCCCTTCTAGCAAAAACAAATCATAATCAGACACACAAACAGGAGAAAGAGGGAAGACAGACACTATTCAAGACAGTTTCAAACCAAAAGATGAGCAAATTACTCTGGAATTCGCCCAAACACAACCAGCACAAACAAACAAATAGAATCAGACACATAAAAAGAGAAAAGACAGACACTCTAGACATTCAAACCAACAAAGACAAATACTTGGCACTATGCCAAAACCAACCCAGACAATCGCAAACAATAGAATAAGACACACAAACAGAGAAAGCACAGCCAATTTAGACATTTACAACCACCCAAAGAAAGATTCTATGCACTTGGATGGACGGAAAACACCCAACCCAGACATGCACAAACCAATAGATTCAGACATACAAACAGAAAAAAGACAGACACTTTAAAGACACTCAAACCATAAAAAGACAAAATACTTGACCGATCTTCGCAAACACCAACCAGGAACATACAAACAAATTTTTTTAGAAACGACTCACAAACATATAAGAAGACAGACACTTTAGACATTCAAACAGCCCATCAACACAGACAAATGCTATTGACTGGCCAACACCCAGACCCAGACATGTTAAAAAAATAGAACAGACACACTAAGCAGAGAAAGACAGAAACTTATAGGATATTCGAACCAAAAACAAAGCCAAATTCTATAAGGACTTGCAAAAAAACCAACCCAAACATGAAACAAATAGAGAATCAGACACACAAACTTTTTTTTTTGAAGAAAGACAGATACTTATGCACCTTATCAAACCAACAAAAGACAGCATACTAATGAATCTTGCAAACACCAACCAAGACATTCAAAACAAATAACGAATCAGATCACATCCAACAGAGAAGAACCCCGACACTTTAGCATATCAAACCAACAAATAGTCAAATCCATCTTGGACTTGACCCAAACATTCACCCAGGCATGCAAACAATAGAATCAGACATCACAAAGAGAGAAAGACAGACACTTTTAACATTCCACCCAACAAAAGCATATATATAATATGCTCACTAGCAAAAAAAACCAACAAGACTATAGCCATTACAAATAGAATCAGCACACACAAACAGCAGAAAGACAGCACTTTAGACATTAAACCAACAACACAAACTTCTTGGACTTGCAAACACAAACCCAGCAGACATCTCAAACAAATAGAACAGACACACAAACCCGAGAAGAAAGACACTTTAGACATATCAAACAACCCCCCCACGCAAATCTTGCAGACTTGAGCAACATACAACCAGACATGCATACAAATTACAGAATCAGACACAATACAGAGGAAGAAAGACACTTTAGACATATCAGAACCAACAAACACATAATTCTTGCTACTATGACAAACACCAGACACTAGACATGCAAAAAAAAGAATCAGACACACAAAAAGAGAAGACAGACACTCTGTAAAGACATATTTATAACCAACAAGAAGAAAGAAAAATACTTGCGACTTGCAAACACCAACCTCAGACATGCCATACAAATAGAATCAGACACCAAAAAACAGAGCCAGACAGACATTCTTAAGACATTTCAAAAACAATAGACAAATTCTGCCAGACTTCCAAACACCCCAAACCCAGACATAGCATCACAAATAAAATCAGACACACAAAACAGAGAAAGACAGACACTGTATGACATTCAAAACCAACAAAGACAAATACTTGACTTCTGAAAACACCACCCAGACATGCAACAAATAGAATCAGACACCACAAACAAGCGAATAGACGACACTTTATGACATCTTCAAAAACCAACAAAGGCAAAATACCGTGCCGAACTGCAAACACTCAACCCAGACATGGTAACAAATAGAATCAACTCACACCAAACAGAGGGAAAAGACAGAGACCCCTTTTAGACAGTTCAAACCAACCTCCCCCCCCCCCCCACAAATGACAAAATTCTTCTGGACTAAAAACCTAAACCAGACATGCATAATAAGATTCAGACATACAAATCGAGAAAGACAGAGATACTTTAAGACATTCAAACTAAAACAAAGACAAAATTCTGGCTGGCACTTAGCAAACCACTAACCCACACATCGCAAACACAGAGCAATCAGAACACACAAACAGAGAAAGAAAGCACACTACACTTAGACATTCCCCCCACAGAACAAATTCTATGGACTCTTGAAACACCAACCAGACATGCAAACAAATAGAATCCCCCAAACGCCAAAACAGCAGAAAAGTGACAGACACAATGTTAGACATTCAAACAACAAAAGACAAATACTTGGACATGCGAAACACAAGACCTCAAGACATTGCATACAAAATAAGAATCAGATACACAAACACGGAGAAAGACAGACACTTTAGCAATTCTAAACCAACACAAAAAGAAAAATTACTCTTGACTTACAAACCACCAACCCACGAACTGCAAACAATAGGCTAAAATAGACATGTAAACAGAGAAAAGACATACACTTTAGATAATTAAAACTAACAAATTCAAATCTATGTCCTTGCAAACCATCAACCCAGACATGCACAACAAATATAGAAATAGACACACAAACAGAGAGAGACAGAAACTTTCAGACATTCAAACCAACAAATGACAAATTTCCTCTAGACTTAGCAAACACAAACCAGACATGCAAACAAATAAGAATAAGACACACAAAAGAGAAAAGGAAAAGCAACAGAAACTTTTAGACATTCAAACCAACAAAGAGCAAATTCTTTGGCACTTGCAAAAACCAGCCAGACATATGGCCAAACAAATAGAATCAGGACACACAAACAGAGCAGAAAAGACAGAACTTTAAGACATTTCAAACAACAAAGAACAAATACTTGCACGAATGCAAACACAAACTAGAATGCCCCCCCCCCCAAACAAACAGAATCAGACACATAACAGATAGAAAAAGACAAGAACTTCGCTAAGCACATTTTTCAAACAAACAAAGACAAATACTTGGACTTTTGCAAAAAACCAACCTAAACGTGGCAAACAAATATAATCAAGACACACAAACAGTAGGAATAAGACAGACACTTTAGACGCTTACCAAACCAACAGAGACAAATATCTTTTAGGGACTTGCAAACACCAACCAGACAATACAAAAACAATTAGAATCAGACACACATAAAAAGGAGATAAGACAGAACTTTAGGACATATCAACACCAACAAAGACAAATAACTTGCTTTTTTTGCAAAAACCAACCCATGACATGACCAAACAAATTAAGAGAATCAGACACACAAACATGAGAAGGACCGAGAAGACCCGCCCCACTTCTAGACATTTCAAAACCACACAGAATGACAAATCTCTTGGACTTGTAGAAACAAAAACCCTAGACATGCAAATACAAACGATTCAGCACATACAACAGAAAAATGACAGACACTTTTAGACACTCAAACCAACAACAAGACAAATACCTTGCGATCTTCGAGCAAACACCCAACCAGGACATGAAACAAATAGAAGAACAGAACTCACAAACAGAGCAAGAGCACAGACACTTTAGACATTCAAACCAGCAACAGACAAATTACTACTGGACTTAAGCCACTAACCCAGCCCAGGACATGATCGTAAAAAAAAAATAGAATCAGACACCAACAAACAGAGGAAAAGACACGAAACTTTAGATATGTCGCAACCAACAAAGAAAAATTCTTAGGACTTGCAAAAAACAACCCAAACATGCCAAACAAATAGAATCAGACACACAAACAGCAAGAAGAGCATGCTACTTTAGACATTACCCACCCCAAAGGACAGATACTTGCGAACTTGCCAAACACCAACCCAGACATTCAAACAAATAGAATCAGACACACAAACATGTCAGTCACAACGCCCGAACACTTTAGACATCAAACCAACAAAGTCAATTCTTGGATCTTAGCATAACATCCCAACCCAGCACATTGCCAAACAAATAAGAATCAGACACACAAAGCGAGAGAAAGGACAGACACTTTAATTTTAAACATTCTAACCAACATAGGCAAATACTTGCGCACTATAGCCCAAAAAACCAACCAGACATGCCCCCATTACAAATAAGAATCAGACACACAACAGAGAAAAGACAGACACTCCTTTAGACATTCAAAACCAAAAACACAAAAATTCCTGTTGTCTTAGCAAAGACCAACCTAGACATCCGCAAACAAATAGAATCAGACACACAAACAGATTGTGAAAGAAAAGACAGACACCTTTAGACATCTTTTTTCCTTAAAACCAACAAGAGAAAAACTTGGAATTGCAAACACCTAACCAGACCGTAGTTCCCCCATTAGAATTCATCAACACAAAAACAGCAGAAGAAAGAACAGACACTCTCAGAAACATTACAAAACCAGACAAAGACAAATTCTGGACTTCCACACCACCCACACCCGACATGCATACAAATAATAATCAGACACACAAACAGAGAAGTAGGTTGCGATCGATCCCCTCCAGACAACTTTAGACATCATCCCTCCCCCCAAGAAAGACAAATACTATGCGACTTGAAAAACACAACCCAGACATGATAACAATAAGAAATCAGACACACAAACAGAGAAGAACAGACCACTTTTAGACATTCAATACCAACAAGGCAAAAATACTTCGGCACTTGCAAACACCAACTCAGACATTTTTTAAAACAAATAGAATCAACACACAAACAGAGAAAGACAGACACTTTAAACATCTCTCATCAACAAAGCACCTAATTCTTGGACTTGCAAACACTAAACCAAGACATGCATACAAATAGAATCAGACACACAAACAGCCAGGAGAAAAGACAGACACTTTTAGACATTCAAACCAACAACAAACAAAATTCTTAACGACTTAGCAAAACAGCCAAACCACCCAAACATGCCAAACCAAACATAGAATCCTTTGGACCTCTTCACAAACCAGAGGAAAAGACAGACACTTTACACATTTCCAAACCAACAAAAACAAATATCTATAGCCGACTTTGCAAAGCAGAAACCCAGACATTTTTTTGTGCAAACAAATATAGAATCAGACACACAAACAGAGTATAAGGACATACACTTTTAAACATTTCAAACCAACAAAGCTCAATTCTTGACCGACTTGCCAACATAGACCCCAAGTCATGCAAACAATAGAATCAGACACAACAACACGAGAAAGAGACAGACACTTTAGACATTCAAATCAACACAAAACTAAATTCTTAGAGACCTTGCCAACGCCATCCAGACATGCCAAACAATCAGAATCAGAACACACAAAACAGAGAAATGACATACACCTCTAGACATCCAAACCAACAAAAGTCAAAGTCATGGACTTCGCAAACATCAACCAGAAATGCGCAAACAAATAGAATCAGACACACAAACAGATTTCAAAAGACAGACGCTTTTTTAAAACATTCTAACCAACAAAGAACAAATACTTGGCTTGCAAACACCAAAACCAGACATGCCATACAAATAGAATCAAGACAATACAAAACCGATGAAGATAGGCACCTTTAGACATTCCCACCACCACATAGACAAATCTTGACTATGCAAACACATGAAACCCAGACATGCGTAAACAAATAGGAATCAGACATACAAACCAAGAAAGACAGGCACTTTAGACATTCAAACATACAACAGACATATTCCTGCGACTTGGCATACACCAACCCAGACATGCAAAACAATAGATTCAGACATTTTACAAACAGAGCGAAAGACAAGACACTTATAGACATTTCAAACCAAACACCAAGACAAATTAACTGGACCTTGAAAACACTAAACCAGACATGCATAAACAAATAGATTCAGAACCATACAAATCGAGAAAGACAGATTACTTTAGACATTACTCATAACCAACAAGACAAATATCTAGACTTGCAAACAACTAACCAGACATCGCACCCCCCTAGAATTCAGACATACAAACAGAGAAAGACAAACCACTTTCCAAGACAATTCGAACCAACAAACAAATTCTCGGACTTGAAACCACTAAACCAGACATGCATACAAATAGCATTTTCAGACAGGACAAACGAAAACAAAAAAAGACAGAAACTTTAGACATTCAAACCAACAAAGACAAATTCCTAGGACTTGCATACACAACCCAGCAACATGCAAACAAATAGATTCATGACATCAACAGAGGAAAGCAAAGAACAGACACTTTAGACTTCAAACAACAAAGACAAATTCTCGCGACTGAAAACACTTAACCAGACATGCATAACAAATAGTACTTCAGACAATTACCCCCCCGAGAGGGAAAGACAGATACTTTAAGCACATTCAAACCAACAAAGACAAATGTTAAGAGACTTAGCCAAACACTAAACCCAGACATCGCCCAAACAAATAAAGAATCAGACACGACCAAACAGAGAATAAGCACAAGACACTTTAGACATTAAACTCACAAGACAATTCTTGGACTTGCAAAACACCCAACCCAGACATGCAAACAATAGAATCAGTACGCACAGAACAGAACGAAGAAAGACAATTTAGACATTCAAACCAACAAAGACAAATAACTTAGCGACATGCCAAACACCAAACCCAGACATGCATACAAATAGCGAATACAGAATACACAAACAGACTTGAGACAGACACTTTAGACCTTTCAAGACCAACAAAGAAAAATACTTTGACTTTCTCGTACAAACACCAACCCAGACATGCACAACAAATACGAAATTAGACATGTAACAGAAGAAAAGAAGGAAAGACATAAACTTAGACTATATTTAAGATTTACAAAAATCTAACAAATTCAAATTATTAGAACTTGCCCAAAACATCAACCCAGACATATGCAAAACAAATTAAGAGATCAGACACAACAAACAGAGTGTACAAGACAGAAACTTAGACATCTCAAACAACAAAGACAAATTCTTGCGACTCTGCAAACACCAACCCAGACATGCAAATCAAATAGCAATCAGACACACAAACAGAGAGTAAGAGACAGACACTTTAGACATTCAAAACACAATAGACAAAATATCTTAAAGCGACTTGCAAAACACCAACCCAGAACATAGCCAAACAAATCAGAATAGCACACACAAAAAGAGAAAGACAGAAAACTTATAGACATTTTCAAACAACAAAGACCTAAATAATCTTGGACTTAAGCACAAGAACCAACCCAGACAATAGCAAACAATAGGATCAGACACACAAACAGAGCAAAGACAAGAGAACTTGAGACATTACAAACCAACAAGCACATAAATTCTCTGGACTTGCAAACACAAAAACCAGAACATGCCAAACAAACAGGAATCAGACACATAAACAGAAAAAAGACTAAGAAACTTAATAAGACACTTACAAAACCAACAAAGAACAAATACTTTGGACTTGCAAAAACCCCCCACCTAAACGTGCAAACAAATTATAATCAGACACACAAAACAGAGACATGTGACAGAACACTTTAGACGTTCTTTCAAACCAACGAGCAGGACAAATTCGTTGGCTTTTTTTTGGACTCTCACTCTCCCCAACTCTTGTCCAACTTTTTTACTTATCTTAAATTCACTTAACTTGTACTTTCACCTAAACTACCAATATTATCTCACTACCTTTACAACACTGCCAAACACCACCAAGACAAACACTAAATAGAACAGACACATAAACAAGAGAAAGACAGACACTTTAAGACATTCAAAACCAACAAAGTACATAATACTTGCGACTTGCAAAAACAACCCAGACATACGCACAAACAAAATAGAATACAGACAGACAAACCGAGTAAAGACATACAGCTTTCTTAGGACATATTCAAATACAACAAATGGCCAAATATTCTTGGACTTGCAAACATAACTGCTAGACATGCAAACAAATAGAATCAGGACACATGTTAATACAGAGGAAAGACAGACAATTTTAGAAATTCAAACCAAACAAAGACAAATTCTTGTGACGACTTGAGATACACCACCCGTTAGGACATGCCAAACTAATAGAATCAGACACACAAACCTTTTATGGAGAAAAAGACAGCCACTATAGACATTCAAACCAACAAACAAAGACAAACTTTAGGACCTTGGAAACACCAACCCAGAACAATGCAAAACCAATAGCATTCAGACATACAAAACAGGCAAAAAGAACAGACACTTTAGAAACTCAAACAACAAGGACAAATACTTGCACTTGCCCAAAACCAACAGGACTATGCAAACAAATTGAACAAGATCACACCCAGAGAAAGACAGACACATTTAGACATTTCCCAGCAAATAGAGAAATTACTTACGACTATAAAGCCACACCAGCCCAAGACATGGCTAAAAAAAAAAGAATCAGACACACAAACAGATGGGGAAAAAACAGACACTTTAAACATTCTCCCAACCAACAAAGGCCAAATAACATTGCGACTTGCAAACTCCAACCCAGACATCGGTAAACAAATAGAAATCGACACGCCAACAGAGCGGAAAGACAGAAGAAACTTATAGACTTTCAAACCACAAGGACAAATACTATTGGCACTTGCCACAAAACCAACCTAACGCTATTGGCAAACAATATCAATCGACACACAAACAGAGAAAGACAGACACTTTAGACGTTCAAACCAACAAGAGACAAATTCCTGGACTGACAAACACCAACCCCACGATCAAACAAACAAATCAGCAAATCCAGACACATATAAAAAGAGGAAAAGACAGACACTTTAAGACATTCAAACCCAACAAAGACAATACTGCAGGACTTGACAAAACAACCAGACATGCAACAAATAGAATCAGACACACAAACAGAGGGAAAGGACATACACTTAGACATTCAAAGCAACAATGGCACAAATTCTTAGGACTGGCAAACACTAACGCAGACATGCCAAACAAATAGAATCAGACATCGCTAAACAGAGAAAGACAGACCAAATCACCATTCAAACCAACAAAGGACAAAATTCTTGCGCTTAGACGAACACCAACCCAGACATGCAAACTATAGAATCAGAAACACAAAACAGAGGAAAGCAAGCCACTGTAGACATTCAAAACAACAAATTTTTGACAAATTCTTGATCTTGCGAAGACACTAACCCAGACATGCCCAAACAAATAGCAATCAGACACACAAAACATTTTTCGGAAAGACAGACACTTAGACATTCTATCAAACACAAAGACAAAGTCTTTGAGAACTTGCAATACACCAACCAGACATGGCAAACAAATAAGAATCAGACGCCACCAAACAGAGCGAAAGACAGACAATTAAGACAATTCAATACAACAAAGACAAATACACTTCGACATGCAAACACCAACCCAAGACATGCCAATACAAATAGAATCAGCATACACAAAACAGAGAAAGCACAGACACTTAGAGATTTTCAAACCAACAAGAAAAATACTTCTAAAACTTAACAAACCCCACCCCAGACATGCAAACAATAAGAAATAAGACTGGCCTAAACAGAGAAAAAAACATACACTTTTGACATATTTTTAAAACTAACAACATTCAATTTCATTTCTACTCATAGCTACTTGCAAACTCAACCCAGACATGCAAACAATAGAATCAGACACACAAACAGAAAAGAACAGCAAACTCTTAAGACATTACAAACCAACAAAGACAAATTCTTGGACTTGCAAAACACCAACCCAGACATGCAAACAAATAGAATCAGAACACACAAAAGAGGAAAAAGCAGATAAGACGGACACTTTAAGGACATTTTTCAACAACAAAGACAATTCTGACTTATGCAAACGCAACCCAGGACATTGCAAACAAATAGAATCAGACACACAAACAGAAGAAAGACAGAACTGTTCTAGACATTCAACCACCACAAAGAGCAAATACTTGTGACACTCTTATTGCCCTCAACACCAAACCAGACATTGCAAACAAATAGAATCAGACACACAACAGAGAAAAAGACAGAAAGTTATTTAGGACATGTTTCCACCAACAAGACAAATTCATTGCGACTTAGCAAACACAAAACCAGAATGCAAACAAACAGCAATACAGACACATTCAAACATGTGAAAAAAAAAAGGACAGAAGAAACTTAAGACATTTTCAAAACCAACAATAGACAAATACTTGGACTTGCAAACACAAAAAAAAACAACCTCCAAAACGTCTGCAAAACAATATATCAGACACACACAACAGAGGAAAGAAGACACTTTAAGACGTTTTCCAAACCAACAGAGACAAATCATCCTTGGACTGCATTAACACCAACCCAGACAAAACAAACAAATAAGAATCAGACACATTAAAAGCAGGAAGAAAAGACACTTTAGACCATTCAAATCCACCAATAAGACAAATACTTAGCGACTCTGCAAAAAAACCAACACCAGAAATCGCAAACAAATAGATCAGACACACAAACAGAGAAAGACATACACTTAGGAACCAATTTCAAAGACAAACAATGCGCAATTCTTGACTTGCCAAACACTTAACGCAGACAGCACAAAAAAAACAAATAGATCAGCACATGTAAACATTTTCTAACAGACAGAACCACTTAGAAATTTCAAACAAACATAAAAGACAAATTACTTGGACTTGGAAACACCAACCAGACATGCCCAACTATAGAATCATGACATCAAAAAACACCCTGCAGAAAGACAGCCACTGTTAGACATTCAAACCAACAAAGAAAATTCTCTGGACTTGGAAAATCACAGAACGCAACACGGAGAGACCCCAGACATGCACCTCAAACCAATAGATCATGAGCATACAAACAGAAAAAAAGACAGAGACACTTACTTTAGAAACTCAACAACAAGACAAATACTTTAAGAGATCTTGCCCAAAGACCAACCCAGGACATGCCAAACAATAAGAAAATCGACTCACAAACAGAGGGAAGAACAGACACTTAGGCAATTTAATTTCAAACAGCAAAAAACAAATTCTTGACGACTGCCCAACACCAGCCCAGGCATGTAAAAAATAGAAAAAAAATCAGAACACAAAAAGAGAAAACAACAGACACTTTTAAATCATTTCTCCCACAAAGCAAATACTTGGACTTGCAAACTCCCAACCAGACATGATAAAAATAGATACGGACACGCCCAAACAGGAGAAAGACAGACACCTTTAAAGACATTCAAACCAACAAAGAACAAATACTATGGCACTCTGCTACAAACACTAAACCAGACATGCATACAAATAGTAATCAGAATACAAACCGCAGGAAGAAGCACTTTTTTAGACATTTTCCAAACACAAATGACAAATCTTGGACTTGCAAACACTAAACCCAAGAACATGCAAACAATAGAAATCAGACGCACAACAGAAGAAAGACAGCACATTAGACATTTTCAAACAAAAAGCACAGATACTTGGACATGCCGCAAACACAACCCAGACATGCCAAACAACTAGATATCAGACATACTAACAAGAAGAAAAGACAGACGACCTTTTAGACGATTCAACACCGAAAGACAATTCTTGGACTTGCAAACACTAACCAGACATGCACAACAAATAGGAATCAGACACACACACACGAGCTCCAGACAGACACTCTTTAGACATTCTTCAAACAACAAATAGAAAAATTCTTGGACTTGCCAAACACCAACCCAGACATGCACAAACAATAGAATTCAGACGCTTTATTCCACCCGAGAAAGACGACATTTAGACTATTCAAACCCTCCCAAAAGACAAATACTTGCGACATGCAAACACCAACCAGACAGGCATACAAATAGAATCAGATACAACAACAGAGAAAAAGACAGCACACTTTAAGACATTCAAACACAAAAGCAAAATACTATTGACTTACAAACACCACCCAGACATGCAAACAAATAGAAATTAGACATGTATAACAAGAGAAAGCGACATACACTTTAGACATAATCTAACAAATTCAAATTATGGACTTGCAAACATCAACCAGACCATTGCAAACTAAATAGAATCAGCACACACCAAACAGCATGAAAGCCCGCAAACTTTTTTAGACCTAATTCAAACAAAACAAAGACAAAATTTCTTGGACTTGCCAAACACAACCCAGACATGAAAACAAATAGAATCAGACACACAAACATCCCCTCCGAGGGAAAGACAGACACTTATAGACATTTCAAACCAACAAGAGCAAATTCTTGACTTGCCAACACAAACCATGACATGCAAACAATAGAATCAGACACACAAACAGAGGGAAAGACAGAAACTTTAGACATTCATCTCCTTCCCCCCAACAAAGACAATATCTCCGATGCCGACTGCAAACACCCCCAGACATGCAAACAATAGAATCAGACACACAACCAAGAAACTTTTAGACATTCAAAACAACAAGACAAAATGTCTTGGACTGCAAACACAAACCCAGACATGCAAACACCAGAAAGAATCAGACACCATATCCGCAAAAAAAAGCACAGAAACTTTAGACATGTCAAAACCAACAAAGACAAATACTTGGCTTTTTGCACCAAAAACCACCTAACGCTGCAAACAATAATATCAGCCACACACCCCCCTACCCGAGAAAGACAGACCACTTTAAGCACATTCCAAACCAACAGAGACAAATCTTGCGACTTCAAACACCAACCCAGCAAACAAACAAATAGAATCAGACACATAAAAGAGAAAGACAGACACTTTAGACATCAAACCACAAAGACATAATATATCTTGGAATATGCAAAAACAACAACCAGACATGCAAAAAACAACAGAATCAGACACCCACCCCCAGCGCCGGGAAAGACTATAAACACTTAGACATTTCAAAGCAACAATGGCAAAATTCTTGGACTTGAAACACTAACGCAGACATGCGCCAAACAAAGATCAGACATATTGTAACAAATGAAAGACAGACCACTTTAGAAATTTCAAACCAAACAAAGACAATTCTATGCGATTTCAAACACCAACCCAGCACATGCAAAACTAATAAGAATCAGAACACAAACATCGCAGAAAAGACAGCCCACTTTAAGACATCAACACCAACAAAGACAAATTCTATGGACTTAGGAAACACCAACCCAGACATGCGAACCAATAGATTCAGACATACAAACAGAAAGAACAGACACTTTAGACACTCAAACCAACAAAGACCAAATATCTTGACGACTTGTGCAAACACATACCAGGACATGCAAGACAAATAGAAACAGACTCAAAACAGAGAAAGACTAGACAACTATATTAGACATATTTCTACAAACCAGCAAAGACAAAAATTCTTTAGACTCGCCAACACCAGCCCAGACATGTTTAAAAAAGAATCAGACACACAAACGAGAAAGACAGAAGACTTTGTAGATATTCGAAACCAACAAAGAACAAATTCTTAGGATCTGGTGCAAAAACAACCAAATCAAACAATGCAAAAAAATAGAATCAGACACAACAAACAGAGGAAAGACAGATACTTTAGACATTCAAACCAACAAAGACAGATACTTGACTTGCCAGAAACACCCAACAGACATTCAAACAAATTTAGTGTGAATCAGACACACAAACAGCAGCATAACAGCAAACTTTAAGACATTCACAACCAACAAAGTCCAAATTCTTGCGACTTGCCCAACATGCAACCAGACATGCAAACAAATAATTAGAATTCAGACACACAAAAGAGAGATAAGACAGACACTTATAAAGCATTCTAACCAACAAAAGAGCAAATACTTGAAGGGACTTGCAAAAACCAACACAGACATGCATACAAATAGAATCAGACACACAAACAGAAGGAAAGACAGACACTTTAGACATTCAAACCAACAACCACAAATCTCATATGTACTTAGCACAACACCAACCTAGGACATAGCAAACAATTAGAATCAGACACAACAAACATATTGGAAAAATGACAGACACTTTAGCACATATTTCTTAAATACCAACAAAGAAAAATACTTGGCACTTCGCAACACAACAACCCCGACATGAATACAATAGAATTTTTTCAGCACACACAAACAGAGCAAAGACAGACACTTATTTAAACATGCATCTCAACCAACAAAGACCAAACTACTTGACTTGCAAACACTAACCAGGACATGCATAACAAATAGCAATTACAGACATAACAAACCGACTAAGAAGTAGGCCACTTTAGACATTCAACCAAACATAGCCACCATAATCTGGACATGCAAACAACTCTAACACAGCACAGCCATACCAAACTAGAATCAGATACACAAACAGAGAAAAGACAGACACTTTTAAGACATTACAAACCAACAAAGCAAGAAAAATACTTTGACTTACAAACACCAACCAGACATGCAAACAATAGCAATTAGCACATGTAAACAGACGAGAAAGACATACACTTTAGACATTATAAAACTACAAATTCAAAATTATTCAAGGCCACTTGCAACATACCAACCCAGACATGCACAAACAAATAAGAATCAGACACACAAACAAGCAGGAAACGACAGAAACTTTAAGACATTACAAACAACAAAGACAAATTCTCAATGCGACTTGCAAAACACCAACCAGACAGTGCAACAAATAGAATCAGACCCCAAACAAACAGAGGAAAGACAGACACTTTTAGACATTTCAAACCACAAAGACAAATTCTTGGACTTGACCCAAACACCAAACCCAGACATGCAAACAAATTAGCAATCAGACACACAAACAGAGAAAGACAGACACTTAGACATTCAACACCAACAAATGACAAATTTCCTTGAGACTGCAACACATACCCAGACATAGAAAACAAATAGAAATCAGACACACAAACAGAGGAAAGACAGACACTTTCCAGACATATCAAACCCACCCCCCAGACAATTCTTAGACTTTGCAAACACAAACCCAGACAATGCAAACAAACAGAATTCAGACCCATATAAACAGAAAAAGACAGAAACTTTAGACATTTCCAACACCAACAAAGACAAATACTTGCGACTGCCAAAAACAACCTAACGTGCAAACAATATAATCAGACACACAAACAGCAGAAAAAGACAGACAGCTTTAGACATGCAAACCAAAGCGAAAAAATCTTCGGACTTGCATAACACCAACCACCAGCCCCAACAAACAAATTTTTTTTTTTTAGAAGTCAGACACATAAAAACGAGCAAAGACAGACACTTAGACTATTCAATACAACAAGACAAATACTTGGACTTAAGCCAAACACCAATACCCCAGACATGTAAACAATATAGAAGACACCACACAAAAACAGCAGAAAGACCCGACACTTAAACATTCAAACCAACAAAGGACAGTATTCTTAGCCGACTTTTTTTTGTAAGCAAACACTAATCCAGACATGCATACCAATAAGCAATCAAGAAACACAATAACAGAGAAGGTAACAGGACACTTTAGACATTCAAACCACAAAAAACAAATTCTTACTTTGGTACTTGGCAAACGCCAAACCAAACAATGCCAAACAAAATAGAATCAGACTCACAACAAGAGAAAAAGGAAAGACAGACACTTTACACATTTTCAACCAAACAAAACAAATTCTTGCGACTTAGCCCCAAACGCCCACCCAGACATGCAAACAAATTAGAATCAGACACACAAACAGAGAAGGACATACACTTTAAACATTCAAACCAGACAAAGTCCCAAATTCTTTGGACTGTGGCAAACACCAGACCGTCGAGACAATACACACGAAATAGAGTCTAGACTACATAAAAAGAAGAGAAAGGGCAGACACTTTCAGAGTTACTATTCAACTCATACAAGTGACATAATACTTGGACCTTCGCCAGACGGCCTATACCGCAGAAATGAGCCAAACAAATAGGTAATGCGGTACATCACAAACAGCAGACAGAAGGAAGAATGGAAGAAAAGACATACATCTTAAACATTCAAACCACCCAGTAAGTCATATTCTTGGATTCTTGGCAATAACATCTAACGTCAGCGATTACCATGCGGATACAAATCAGGCAATCAGGACACGACCAAACAGAGTAAAGACAGACACTTTAATGATCAATTTACCTAACTAGTCAACAAAGACCATTCCTTGCGAACTTCTGGCAAACTGCCTTAAACTGTTAAACTAAACATGCAAGACTAAATTAGAATCAGAACTTACTCTTCACAAACAGAGGGAAAGAGCAGATCAACCTTTAGACACTTCAAAACGCAACATAAGAAGCATAATTCTTCGACGCACTTGGCCAACTGGCCAACCCGGACATGCGAAAACAAATGAGAATTCTGACAGTCTACAGAGATCGAGAAAAGACATACTACTTTAAACATTCATACAAACACAACAAAGTCAAATTCTTGGACTTGCATACAACATCCAGACCCCCATGACATGCAAAACAAATTAGAATGGCAGACACACTAACTAGAGGGAAAGACAGACACTTTTGACATTCTATAGATCAACCCCCCCCCCAAGCACAAATTTCTGTGGACTTGTCAAACGCCAATCCTAGACATGCAATACAATATAGAATATCAGACATCACTAGTAATCGAGTAAGAAAGACATACACCTTAGATCATATCAACCATACCCAAAGTCAAATTCCTGTATTCGACTTAGCAAACGATCTAACGGGGCCTAGAAATGTGGGCATAAGCAAATTAGAACAGATCGTGCCTGACACACAGATCAGGAGAAAGACAACACACCTCTTAAACATTCTAATAAGACCAACATAAATAGTACAGAATCTACTTGGACTTGCTAAACACTAACCATGGACATGCATACAAATCAGAATGCAGACATAGCAAATAGACAGAAAGGAAAGATAAAGACCCCCCCCGAATACTGTTAGACATATCAAAACGAGCGCAAGCATAGACGAAATATCTTGGGACTTGCAAATCTACTAACCCCAGACATGCCCCCAACGAATATAGATTAACAGTACATAGCTAAACCGAGAATAGGACGGACAGGTACTTTAGCATCATCATACTCAGACAAGAGACATAATTCTCGATGCGACTTGGCATAACACCACCCTAGCAGCATGGCCAAACAAATATTATACAGACATCACAAACAGAGAAAGAAAAGACAGACACTTTAAGACATTCAAAGAGCCAGACAGACGAATTTTCGGGACTTGCCAAACACTAAGACGCAGGACATGGCAATACAAGAATAAGATTCAGCTACAAATTCAGACCGAGGAGGACGTTGAAAACAGATACTTTAGACATTTCAAACTCAATAACAAAGACAAATTCTCTTGACTTTAGCATCAACACTAACGCGCAGAATCTAGTGCAATACAAATAGAATCAGAAGCATACAAACGAGAGATGATAGACTAGACACTTTATTTAGACATTCAATACGCAACTTAAAGACAAATTCTCGGACTTGCAAATGCACTAAACCAGACATGGCATACAAATAGAAATCAGAGCATACAAAATCGCAGTGAAAGTACGAGAAACTATTAGACGTATGACTATTCAAAACTCAACAATAGTATGCAATTCCTGGGACTTGCATACACCAACACCAGTCATGCTAAACAATGAGATTTCATGACTATACAACCGAGCAGGAGTGAAAGACTGACACGGTACACTTTAGACATTCAAACACTCAACAACAAGACAAATTCTTGGCGACTTGCAAACAACCCCAGACATGCCAACCGAACATAACTCAGGAATGCAAACAGGCTTAGAAAGACATGGGTCACTTTCAGACAAATAGAATCAGTAAAGACAAATACATGGGACAGCAGGGGTACGTAGCCAGACAGCTAGATAGAATTACTGAGACTAAAAACAAGAGATACGAAAGACAGCCGCCTTTCACAAACGACCCCAATAAAAATCTTGGACTTCTGCAAAATCACTAACCTTCCAGACATTAGCAAACAAAGTAGATATTAGAATAGAATTCAGACACACAAACAGAGAAAGACAGACACTTTAGACATTGTAGAACCAACAAAGACAAATTCTTGGCACTTGCTGGTAAAGCACCAACACCAGACATAGGCAAACAAATAGAATCCAGACGCACAAACAGAGAAAGACAGACAATTTAGATCATTCAAACCCCCACAAACCAAAGACAAATGATTCGACTGTAGAATAAAACACCAACCCCTAGACATGCCATATCAAATAGAATCAGATATGACACAAACGTGAGAAAGGGTACAGACACTTTAGACATTCAAACCAACAAAGCAAATACTTTGACTTAACAAACGCACCCAACATAGACTGCAAATAAATAGAAATTAGCCATGAGTAAACATGCAAGATCGATAAGACAGACACTTTAAGTACATTAAAACATAACAAAGACAAATATCTTTGACTTTTGCAAACATCAAACACTCAGACATGCAAATCAAAATAGAATCAGACACAAACAGAAAAAGACAGAAATTACTTTAGACATTCTGGAAACCACAAATGTACAAATTCATTGGACTTTGCAAACACCAACCTTAGTACCATAGCGATGAACTTAGAATAGAATCAGACACACAAATCATAGAAAGATCAGAGCACTGGTAGAACAATGTCAAACAAACAAGACAACATATCTTAGGACTTGCAAACACCAACCCGAGACATGCAAACAAATAGAATCAGACTACACAAACAGCAGGGAAAAAGAAATACCAGAAACGTTTAGAAATTACATAAACGGTCAACTCAAAGACATAATTGCTTGGACTTGACGAAACACGGCAACCCAGTACATGCAAACAAATAGAATTCAGACACACAAACAGTAGCAAAGACCGAAACTTTAGACATTCAAACCACAAAGACTTAATACTTGCTTGCGACTTTGCAAACACAAACCCAGACATGCAAACAAATAGAATCAGACTACACAACTAAACAGTAGAAAGACAGAAACTTTAGACATTCAAACCTAACAAAGACAAATACTATATGGACTTGCAAACCAAATTTACAACCTAAACGTGCCAACAATATAATCAGACACACCAAAAAGAGCAAAGTCACAGACACTTTAGACATTCAATAACTACATAGTATTCAAAGACAAATTCTAATGGACTATGCAAACACGCAACTCCAGACTAACATACTAATAGAATCTGTGTAGACACACAAACTAGCAGACAATGACAGACACTTTAGACCATTCTAAAACAACAAACCCAGACAAATACTTGGAGTTTGACTTGCAAACACCAAACCGTCAAGACATGCCAAACAAATAGAATCAGACACAGCAAACAGTAGAAAGACATACACTTTAGGACATTGCAAATGCAACTAATGGCAACATTCTTGGGACTTTTGCCAAACACTAAACGCTATAGGACATGGGCAACAAATTAGAATCAGACATTGTAAAACAAGAGAAAGACAGACACTTTAGAAATTCCAACCACAAAGACAAATTCTTGGAGCTTGCAGTCAACACATCAACCAAGGATATGGCATACACTATAATTAGAAATCTAGGATGCTACACCAAACAGACAAAGAGAAAGACAGACAACATTAGGACATTTTACAAACCTAACAAGACTAAATACTTGGACCTATGGACAGAAACACCTAACCTCGAGAACATAGCAAATACCAAATAGAATCTAGTACACACAAACACATCGCAGAAAGAACTAGACACTTTAGACATTCAAAACTACAACAAGTAAATCAATACTAAGTTGCATCTTGCCAAACACACAACCGCTGGACATGGCAAACAGAATCTAGCAATCAAAGACACACAAACTAGAGGGAAAGCCCAGCACACTTCTAGAGCATTTCACAGCAAACGCCACAGAGAAGACAAATACTTCGGTGGTCTTGGCTAAACACCAGACCCAGCAGACATGCATAACAAACATAGAATCAGACAAGCACAAAACAGAGTAGAATGACAGACACTTTAGACATTCGCAAGACCACATAAGACTCATAATTCTAGCCCCCCGACTTGGCAAAACAAAAACCAAACCGCTGCCAACTCATCCAGCCCTCACTGGAACCAAATAGATAGTCAGACTTAGAAAATCAGACACCACAAACAGCAGAAGTACGACATGGCCACTTTTAGACGATTTCAAACCAAACAATAGACATAATTCTTCGGAACTTAAGCAATACATGCAACCGTCTAGACTATGCAAACACAACTAGAATCAGACTACACAAACGGACGAAGAACAGAAGCACTTTAGACCATTCAAACAACAAAGACAAATTCTTGGTAAGGGGGACTTGTGCAAACAGGATGTATAAACATCTCAACCAGAGACATGTCTAAACAAATAGGAATTCGGACTAACACTAAACAGAGAAAGATAGACAGAGACTTTTTAGACTCTTCAGAATATTGAACTGAAAGGAAAGTACACATACTTGGACTATTGACTGCAAACAACCACCTGACAGTAGCATTCCAACCAAATAGACTCCGCACACACAAACAGAGAAAGCTACAGACACTTTACGAAGCATTCAAAACCAACAAAAGAGCAAATTACTCTGAGATACTTGCCAATCACAGCAACCCAGTACATGCAACATAAAATAGAGGATCAGCAGCACAGCAATCAGAGAATTACAGTACACTCTAGACATTTAACATACCCAACTAAACGGACAAATTCTTGGTGCTTCCCTTTATTCAAACCAGACATCCATACAAATAGAACCACTACACACAACCCCGAGAAAGACTGACGACACTTCTAGGACATTCAGTCACCTGCAAAGGCAAATACTTGCGACTTGCAGACACCCAACCAGACATGTAGACAAATAGAATCAACGCCTCCTTATCACAGAGACACTTTAGACAGGTCAAACCAACATTTAAACAGTTCAATACAACTCAAGACACTATACTTGCGACTTTGCGAAACCTACCAATCCCAGACATTGCCATACACAATGAGCAATCAGACTTATCACTAAACTAGAGAAAGACAGAAACTTCAGACATCCAAACAACCCAAAGCGTTAAAGGCACAATTCGTAGGACTTACCAAACATCTACGCAAACCGAGTACCATGCCAAACATACTTAGCAATCAGACACAGCAAACAGATGTAATAGTACAGACACTCTTTAGCACATTCCACACCACCCAATTAGTACAAATTACTTAAAAGGACTATTGCACACAGCCATACACCAGAGCATACCAACACAAATAGTAATCATAACGCACAGGACACACAAATGCAGAGAAAGGCACATACACTTTCTATAACATTCCAACTGCAACCTTACCAACAAGAGTCAAATACTTGCGACTTGGCTAAACACCAGAGCCCGGATGGACATAGCAAACAAATTAGTCCAGCAGACAGCACAAAACGAAAGAAAGGTACAGACACTTATAGTGCTGACATTTCAAAACCAGCAATGATAGAATATTCAAATGGTACTTGAAAATGTGGGGGGGCAAACACCAACCGGCAGACAGATGCCCAAAACAAATATAAGCAATCAGACAAACATAAAGAGAGAGATAAGACATTACAGGCACTTATAAGAAGGACATTCAACACCAACAAGATAGTACAAATAGTCTATGTCGAGTGCATGGACGTTGCAAACATCAACCCATACATGCAAACAAGATAGCAGATCAGACACACACCACAAGCAGTAGAAAGCCACTAGACGGACTTTAGACCATTCAATTACAGGGTTACCACAAGAACAAATACTTTGCGCGAACTTGCAAAGCACCCAACCCAGACATGCAAACAAATAGAATCTAGAATCAGACAACAAATCAGAGATGAACAGAAGCATGCCAACTTTAAGACATATTCACAAACACAAACAAAGGACCAATTACTATTGGACTTGCCAAGACCACCAAAGCCCAGAGCATGATGGCAAACCAAAATAGAATGCAAGTAGCGACCACAAACAGAGAAATAACAGAAGCACCTGTAGAGACATTCAAAAAAAACTGTACAGAAAGCATCGTCACTTGGTGACATTGCCAAACACCGACCCTATTTACATAGCCAAACAAATAGAATCGACAAGACCACAGAGACAGACCCCGACACTTTTAGACATTTTCAAACCATACAAAGACGAATTTCTGTTGGACTTGTAACCATCCATCCATACCTGCAGACATGCAGAACAACATGAATCAGTTAACCCACATACAGGCAGAGAAAGTATGGAAGAGACACTTTATGACACTACTTCAAACCAAGCACCCCCAAAGACAAATACTTGGAGCTTGCAAACACCAACCCAGACGTGCAACCAAATAGACATGACTATACTCAGACACACAGAACAAGAGAAGGGAAGGATCAGACCACTTTAGAAATTCAAACCAACAGAGACAAATTATACTTGGAGCTTGCAAACAACTAACTCAGCAGACATGGCCAACAACTATGATGAGTCATACACATCTAAACAGAGAGAAGACAGCCACTTTTTTTGTTACGACATCTTCAACCAACAAATAGCCCAATTCTTGGGACTTGTGTCTATGCAAAACCACCAATCACAGACATTGTTGCAACTAAAATAGAAATCACCACTACAAGACACCAGAGAAAGACAGACACTTTAGACATATCAAGCTCAACGACCCAAGCATAAGTTACAATTCTTGGAGTCGATTAGCAAACACTAACATCACGCGCGAGATTATGGGCAAACAAATAGATATGCAGACACACCCCAAACAGTAATAATAGCAACAGTAGCCACTTTAGCACATTTCGAATACGCAACAAAGGACAAATTTCTCTGGAACTTTGTCAAACACGCAAACTGCAAATGACATGCAAACAAATAAGTGATTTCAGTAACTCACAAACAGAGACAGACTTGGACCGACTTTTAGATACTCAACCAACAAAGACCAAATAGGCTTGGACTTGTAAACACCAACGCCAGTACTTTCAACAAATAGTGTAGAATCGGAGACACTACAACACTAGAGAAATATTTCCAGTGTACATTTTAGACATTCAAAAACGGGTCACAATGACAAATATCTTAAGCGACCTTGGGCAAACACCAGACAGACGTACCACCAAATACAAATAGGAATCAGACACACAAACATAGTCATTAGAATATTAAAAACAACTTTAGACATTCAATCAACAAAAAACAGATTACTCGGACTTGCATTCGACCAAATCTTAGACATGGCAAACAATAGATATCAGACTTACAAAACAGTAGAGAAAGACATCACTACTTTAGACATTCACATCAACAAAGGACAAATATTCTTGGACTTTCAAACCCCAACCCAGAACAATGCGATACTAAAGTATACTATGCATAGAATCCAGACCCACCAACAGAGAAGAGCACAGACTACTCTTTAACATTCCTTAACACAGCAACAGAAGACAGCCAAGTACTTGTGACTGGTCAAACACCAGAACTCCAGGACATTGCAATACAAATAGAATCAGTTCACACAACACAAATAGAGGAAGATAGACAACTCTTCATGACCAATTTCAAAACCAACATAGACATGGGATAAATTCTTAGGACTTGCAAACATCAATAAACCAGCGAGACATTGAGGCCTAACAGAATCACCTAGATTCAGAATACAGCACAAACAGCCAGGAATTGACAGTACTCTCTTAGATAACTTCAAGACTCAACAAATAACAATTCACTTGGATACTGACGCTTATGCAATACTTGGCCAACCAACAGAATCCGCAGACATGCCAAAACAAATAGAATTCAGAATACAAACATGAGAAAGACAGAACTTACAACATTTCACCCCCAACAAAGACAAATTTTTTACGCGACCTGTGGAAAACACACACCAACAGACATGCATACAACATAGAATCAGACAATAACAAATCAGAGGGGAAAGACAGATACTTTTTTAGAATTCACACCAACAAGACAAATTCTTGACTTCGCAACACTAACCCAGACATGCAAACAAATAGATTCAAGACATCCAAACAGAGAAAGAACACAAACACTTTTTAGACATTTCAAACCTAAACCAAAGACAAATATCTCCGGACTTTTTGGAAAACACTAAACCAGACATGCATATACCAATATAGAAATTCAGACATACAATCGCGAAAGAACAGAAAACTTTAGACATTCAAACCAACAAAGACAATATTCCCTGACTTGACCATACACCAACCCAGACATTGCCAAAACAATGAAGATTCAGACATAACAAACAGAAGAAATGACAGACACTTTAGAATTCAAACCAACTAAAGACAAATTACTCGACTGTGGAAAAACACTAACCAGGACAGCATACAAATAGATTCAGACATTACAATCGAGATAGACACGGGCAAGACAGAATACTTTAGACATTACAAACCAACAAAGACAATTCCTGCGACTTGCAAACGCTAACCCAGCCATGCAAACAAATAGAATCAGAACACAAACAGAGAAGACAGACACATTTAGACATTTCGAAGACCAACCTAACATACCCCCAATTACTGGACTTAGCAAACACCAACCCAGACATGCAAACAAATAGAAATCAGACGCACAAACAGCCAGAAAGAAGACAATTAGACATATCGAAAACCAACAAAGACAAATACCTTGGACATGCAAACACCAACCCCAGGACATGCATTCACAATAGGAATCAGAACACAAACAGAGAGGACAGACACTTTAGACATGTCAAACCAACCACACTAAAAATACATTGACTTACAAACACCAACAGATATGCAAACAGAATAGAAATAGACATGGCTCAACAGAGAAAGACATACACTTTAGCACATTAAAATCAAACCAAAAAATTTCAAAATTCTTTTTAAAGACGTTAAGCAAACATCAACCAGGACATGCCCAAAAAATAGAATCAGACACACAAACAGAGATGAAGACAGAAACTTATATGACATTTTCAAACCCCCCTGACAACAATTCTTGGACTTGCCAAAACACACCAACCCAGACATGCAACAATAGAATCAGACACACAAACAGAGAAAGATCAGCACACTTTCAGACCATTCAAAACCCAACAAAGACAAATTCTTGGAGCTTTGACAAACACCAACCTCAGACCTGCAAACAAATAGAATCAGAACACACAAACAGAGAAAGACAGAAACTTCTAGACTTTTCAAACCAACAAAGCACAAATTACCCTATATTCGGACTTTGCCCAAACACCAACCAGACATTGCAAACAATAGAAATCAGACACACTAAACAGAGAAAGACAGAAACTTAATAAGAACATTATTCAAACCAACAAAGACAAGATTCTTCGACCTGCAAACACAAAACCAGACATGCAAACAACAGGAAATCAGACACATAAAACAGAAAAAGCACCAGAAACTTAGACATTCAAACAAACAAAGACCATAATACTTGCGACTTGCCAAAAACCAACCTAAAACCGCTGCAAACAAATATATCTCAGACACACAAACAGAGAAAGACAAAGACAGACACTATTTTAATGACGTTTCAAACAACAGAGGACAAATTCTTGGGACTTGCCAACCACCAACCCAGACAAACAAACAAATATAATCAGCACACATAGTAAAAAGAGAAAGACAGACACTTTAGACATTCAAACCAACATAAGACAAATACTTGGACTGGCCAAAAAACCAACCCAGACCATAGCAAACAAATTAGAAATCAGAAAGCACACAAACAGGAGAAAGACCAATACACTTTAGACATTCAAAGCAACAATGGCAAATTCTCTTGAGGATTTGCAAACACTACGCGACATGCCAAACAAATAGAATCAGACATGGTAACAGAGAGAAGACAGGCAAACTTTTCTACAGACACTTTAGAAATTCAAAAACAAAGACAAATCTCTGCCGAACTGGGAAACACCAGCCCAGACATGCCAAACTAATAGATACAGACACACAAAACAGAGAAAAGACAGCCACTGTTAGAGACATTCAAACCAACAAAGACAAATGTCTATCGACTTGCGGCCGAAACACCAAGCCCAGACCATGCAAACCAATAGATTCAGACATACAAACAGAAAAAGACTAGATCACGTATTTAAGAAACCTCAAACCAACAAAGACAATACATTGCGCACTTTGCAAACACCCCCAACCAGGACATGCACACAATAAGCAAACAGCACTCACAAACAGAGAAAGCCAGACACTTATAGACATTAAACACAGCAAAGACAAATCTATGACTTGCCCAACACCAGCCCAGACATGTTTTAAAAAAATAATAGGAATCAGACACAACAAACATCCGAGCAAAAAAGGGCTGAAAAACAGACCCGTTATAACATTCTCAACCAACAACAGGCCCAAATACTTAGCGAACTTGCCAAACTCCAACGCAGACAGCGTAAACAAATAAGAATCAGCGACACGCAAACAGAGAAAGACTAGACACTTTAGACATTTCAAAACCACAAGACAATATTCTTGGACTCTGCAACACTACAACCAGACATGCCAAACAAATAAGATCAGCACAACAAACAGAGCAAAGAAAAAGACAGACACTTTTCAGATTAGACATTCAAACCAACAAAGACAAATTCTTGCGACTGCAAAAACCACCAACCAAGAATAGCAAACAAATAGAATCGACACACAAACAAGAAGAAGACCAGACACTTTCAAGACATCTCAAACAACAAAGACACAACATCTGGATTTGACAAACACAACCCAGCACATAGCAAACAAATGAATCTAGGACACACAAACAGAGCAAAGACATACACTTTAGAACAATATCAAACCAACAACTGACAAATAGTTGGACATTGCAAACGCAAACCAAACATATAAACATAATAGAATCAGACACACAAACAGGAGCAACTGAAAAGCACAGCGACACTTTAGACATTCAAACAACAAAACAAATTCCTTTCGACTTCGCAAACATCAACCCAGACATGCGCCCAAAACAAATTAAAGTCAGACACACAACAGAGAAAGATAGCACACTTTTAACTATTCTAAAACCAACAAAGCAAATAACTTTGTGAAATGCAAACACCAACCAGACATGTAAACAAAAAGAATCAGAAACCCACAAACGCGAGAATAGAAGAACACTTTAGACATTTAAACAGACAAAAGATAAATTACTTTAGCACTTGCAAACACCAACACAGACAATGCAAAACAAATAGAATTCAGACACACAAACAGAGAAAGACAGACACTGTAAAGACATTTTTTTTAAACCAACAAAGACAAATATCTTGACTTGCCAAACACCACCAGACATGTCAAACAAATAAGAATCAGACACACAAACGAGAAAGAACGATAACTTTAGGCAATTCAAACCAACAAAAGACAAAATTCTCGGACTTGCAAACAATAACCCAGAATCTAACAAATAGAATCAGACAGCCAAAAGAGAACACAGACGCCTTTAAGGCAAATTACAACCAACAAAGACAAATACTTGCGACTGGCCAAGACACAACCCAGACATGAAAACAAAGAAGAATCAGCGACACACAAACAGAGAAAGACAGACACTTTAGACATTCAACTACCGAAGCGCAAATACTATGGAACTTAGAAAACACCAGCCCTAGACATGGGTAAACAAAGAATCAACACCTTAAACAGAGAAAGAAAGCACACTTTAACATTCAAACCAACAAGACATATTCTGGACTTGCCAAACACAACCAGACATCGCCAAAACAAACATAATAAGACAAATAAACAGAGAAAGACAGACAGCTTTAAGACATTCAAACCAAGACAAATACTTGGACTTGCAAATCAACAACACCAGAACATCGTAAACAAATAGAATCAGACACCCAACAGAGAAAGACAGACACTTTAGACATTCAAACCAAGAACAAATACTTCGACTTGCAGCAAACACCAAACCTGACATGCAAACAAATAAAGAATCAGACAAACAAACAGAAGACAAGATAAGACACTCTTCAAGACATTACCAAACAACAAGACAAAATCTGTGGATTTGGCAAAACACCAACCCAGACAAGCAAAACAAATAGATCAGACACACAAACAGAGAAAGACAGAACACTTTTTTTTAGAAATTCAAAACCAATCAAAGGGAAAATAACTGGATTTGTAAACACTAACCCAAGACATGCCAAAACAAATAGGAATTTTAAGACACAGCAACAGAGAAAGACATACACTTATAGACTTTCAAACCAACTAAGACAAATATAACTTGGACTTGCAAACACCGAACCAGATAAAGCAAACAATAGAATCAGACACACTAAGCAGAGAAAAGACATACACTTTAGCACATTCAAACCAACAAAGACAAATTCTTGGAATTTAGCAAACACGACCGCCAAACATACGACAAACAATAGAATCAGACACACAAACACCGAGAAAAGACAAACACTTTAGACATCAAACCAAATAAAGACAGAATAACTTGGCATTTGTAAACACTAACCAGTCGTCTGGCGCTTAGTGTTTACAGAATCCAATCCAGAATCAGACACACAAACAAAAGAAAGACAGAAACTTTAGACATTCAAAACCGACTCCAGAAAAATTCTTTTCGGACTCTCATAATCACAACCCAAACATGCAACACATAGCAATCCGACACACAAAACAGAAGAAGGAAAGACATACACTTTTAGACATTCAAAACCAACAAAGTCAAATTCATGGACACTTGCAGGCAAACACCAATCGGACAGGCAAACAAATAGAAATCTAGAATACAAAAGAGAAAGACAGACACTTTAGACATTCAAACCAACAAAGACAAACAAATTCTGTATTTGCAAAGCACAAAAACAAACCAACATCACAAACAAATAGCAATCAGACACACAAACAGAGAAAAAAGACATACACTTTAGACAATTTCAACCCCCCAATAGTCAATTCTGGAACTTGCAAACATCAACCAGACATAGCCACACAAATAGAATCAGACACACAAACAGAGAAAGACAAACACTTCTAGTAATCAAACCAACAAAGGACAGATTCTTCAGGATTTTTGCAAACACCAACCTAGCCATGTCAAACAAATAGAATCAGACACACAAAACAGAGAAAGACAGCTACCACTTTCGATCATTCAAACCAACAAAGACAAATTACTTGTTAGTAATTCCGCAAAAACCAAACCAACATTACAAACAAATAGAATCAGACACACAAACAGAAGAAAGACATACACCTTTAGCAACATTCAAAACCACAAAGTCAAATTCCTTGGACTTGACAACATCAACCCAGACATGCAAAAAATAGAATCAACAGGACATACAAACAGAGGAAAGACAGACACTTAGACATTCAAAACCAACAAATGTCTAAATTCTTGGACTTGCAAACATCAACCCAGACATGAAACAAATCGAATCAGACACACAAAACACAGAAGAAAGACATGACACTGTTCAAACCTTCTAACAACCAAACAGGCAAAATACTTGGGACTTGCCAAACACCAACCAAGACATGTAAACAAAATAGAACAGCAAACCACAAAACAGAGAAAGACAGACACTTTAGACATTCCCCCCCCCCAAACCAACAAAGACAAATACTTGGACTTGCATAAAAAACCAACAAAAGACATGCATACAAATAGAATCAGACATAACAAAACAGAGGTGAAAGACCAGACACTTTTAGACCATTCAAACCACAAAGGACAATATTATGCGACTTGCTAAAACACCAACCAGACATGCAAAACAAATACAATCAACACACAAACAGAGAAAGCACATGACACTATTAGACATTCAAACGCAACAAAGACAAATACTTGACTGCCAAACACAAACATCATACATATGCAAACAAATAAAATCAGACACACAAACAGAAAAAGACAGACACTTTAGACTTTCAAACCAACAAGATGCAAATACTTAAGGACTAGCAACACAACCCTAGACATGGCTTAAACAAATACAGAATCCAACCACACCCACAGAGGAAAGCACAGACACTTGTAAACATCACAACCAAACAAGACATATTCTGGACTTGCAAACATCCAACCAATACATGCAAACAAATTTAGAATCAAGACACACCAAACAGAGAGAAGACAAATACACTTTAGACATTACCAGCACAAATACTATAGACTTCGCAAATACCAACCCGACATGTAAACAATAGAAACAGACACACAACATCGAAGGACAGACACTTTAGACATTCCAAACCAAGGACACATACTCGCGACTTGCCAAACACCAAAACCTACCATGGCAACAGAATTTGAATCAGACACACAAACACTAGATGAACGACAGACACTTTCTTAGAAATTCAACCCAAAAGACCAAATTCTTGGACCTTGCCAACACACCACCCAAACATGCAAACAAAGAGAATCAGACACACAAGCAGGAGAAATACAGATCACTTCTAGACATTCAAAACCAACATAACAGAACAAATACTTGGACTTGCCCAAACAACAACCAAACATGCCAAACAATTAGAATTAGACAAACAAACTGCTGAGAAAGCAGACAACTTCAGACTTTCAAACACAACCACGACAAATTCTTATATAGATTCCTAGCACACCACCAACCCAGGGACATGCAAACAAATAGAATCAGACACACAAACAGAGAAAAAGAAAGACAGACACTTTTAGACATTCAAACCACTATAAAGACAAATAAACTTGGCATTTGGACTAAACACTAACCAGCGACATGCAAACAAATCAAGAATCAGACCTCACAAACAGGAGGAAGGACAGACACTTTAGCAAATCTCAATCCAAACAAAGACAAATTTCTTTTGCGACTTCGCCATATACCAACCAGACATGCTAAACAAATAGAATCAGACACACACTCTCCTTCACAGGAGAAAGACATCACACTCTTAGTGACAATCGAACAACAAAGACAAATAGTGACCCGACATTGACAAATGCCAAACCAAACATTGCCCCCAAACAAATAGAATCAGACACAAAAACGAGAAAGACGAGACGTTTAGACATTACACCCCCCCCCCAAACAAATTACTTGCGACTTGCAAACCGCCAAATCCCAGGACATGCCCAAACAAATAGATCAGACACCCCTCCAAACCCAGAAGAAAGACATCAAACTCTAGACATTTCAAAACAACAAACTCAAATTCTTGAACTGCAAACACAACCCGCCGACATTGCCAAACAATAGAATCGCCATTAAACAACAGAGAAAGACAGACTCTCTTAGACATGTTCAAACACAAAACAAATTCTTGGACTTGCAAACGCCAACCCAGACATGCAACAAATAAGAATCAGACACACAAACAGAGATAAGACTACACTTAGACATTCAAACAACAAACTCAATTCTTACGCGACTTGCAAACACCAACCGCAGAACATGCAAACAATCTAAGAATCAGACACACAACAGCGGGTAACGCAAAGAACTTTTAACATTACTGAAAAACAAAGGCAAATACTTTCAAAGCTACTTGCAACCAAACCCAGCATGCCCAAACAAATAGCATCAGCACCCTATAACAACAGTAGTAAAAGACAGACAATAGACATTTCAAACCAACAAAGACAAATACTTGCGCACATGCCCAAACACCAACCCAGACATGCCATACAAATAGAATCAGATACACAACAGAGAAAGACAGAACACTTTAAGCACATTCAAACCAACAACAAAGAAAAAATAACTCTGCCAATCTACAAACCACAACCCCAGCACAATGTGCAAACAAATAGAATTAGACATCGCAGTTAAATCAGAGAAGAGATAAGACATCACAGCTTTAGACATTTCTTAAAAACTAACAAATTCAAATTATGGACTTGGGCAAACATTAATACCAACCAGACATTGCAAACAATAGATTCAGACATACCCACTCCCCCAGAAGAGAAAGACAGACGCTTATTTTTAGACATTCAAACAACAAAATGACAAATCTCTGGTCACTTGCCAAAACACTAAAACCAGACATGCCAAACAAATAGAATCAGACACACAAACACGAGAAAGACAGACACTTAAGACATTCAAACCAACTAAAGACAATATTCTTGACTTACAAACACCAACCCAGACATGCAACAAATAGACATTTCAGACGCACAAAAGAGAAAGACAGACAATTTAGACTTAAACCAACAGTACAAATACTTGGACATGCAAACCACCACCCAGAATGCATACAATAAAAGAATCGGATACACAAAAGAGCTGAAAAAAGACAGGCACACTTTAAGACATTCAACACCCCCCCCTTAAAGGAAAAATACTTTGACTTAAAACACCAACAGACATGCAAACAAATAGAATTAGACATTGACTAAACAGAGCAAAGAATACACTTTAGACATTAAAACTAACAAATCAAATTATTGGACTTGCCAACATAACCCAGACATGACCCAAACAATAGAATCAGACAGCACAAACAGAGGACAAGACAGAAACTTTAGACCATATCAAACCAACACAGACAAATCGAGGTAACTGCAAACACCAACCCAGACATGCAAACAAAGAGAATCATGACACACAAACAAGCAGAAAGACAGACACTTTTTAGACATATCAAACCAACAAAGACAAATTCTTGGGACTTGCAAACACCAAACCCCCAGTACCATGCACATGCAAAACAAAAGTCAGAATCAGAACACAACAAACATACGAAAGACAGAAAAGACAACTTCTAGACATTCAAACCATCAATGAACAAATTCCTATAGCGTACTTGCTGCAACACCAAACCAGACATAGCAAACAAATAGAATCAACCTCACTCTCCGCCCCCACCCCCAAAGGGCACCCCCTACCCACCTACACAAACAGCGAAATGTGATAGACACTGTCTATACATTCAAACCAACCAAATGACAAATTCTGAGGACTTGCAAACACCAACCCCCAGAACATGCAAACAAATCCGAATCAGAACACACAAAACCATAGAGAAAGACAGACACTTCTAGACGATTAAAACAAACAAAGACAAATAATTGGACTTGCAAACACCCAACCAGACATGAAACACAAATACGGAATCAGACACACAAACAGCAGAGAAAAGACAGACACTTGTATGACATTCAAACAAACAAAGACAAATTTCTTGGACTTGCAAAAATCACCAACCCAGACATGCAACAACACAAAAAGAATCAGACACCACAAACAGACGAAAGACAGACACTTTAGACATCTTCAACCAACAAGAGATCAAATACTTGCGACTTGCAAAAACCAACCCAGACATGCCAAACAAATAGCAAATCAGACACATCTAAACGAGAGAAAGACATACACTTTAGACATTCAAAGCAACAATGGCAATTCTTCGCAGACTTCGCAAACACATAATCGCAGAACAGATAGCAAACAAAATAAAATCAGAACATGCTAAAAAAGAAAGACAGACACTTTTTTTTTTTTTTTAGAAAATTCAAATAGCTACTACTACTAACAACTCGTCGCCAGCACCAAGCCGCCCTGAGCGCCAACACAGCACCCCGACGCACGCTCCACTCTCTCCACCCAATCTATTCAAGCCTACCCTTTTCACACAATCCGCCCCCACGAAGTTCCCATTTTAACCTTTAAATCTTTCTTTATTAGACGCTCTCCTCTCGCAACCCAGAACGCGCGGCACGACCCCTGCTATTCCGTATTTAGCCCTCAGATGAGTTGACGACCGGCAAAGAAACAATCTTCGGCAATTGTCATCTTTCATCGAACAACATGCCCTAACCACCTCAACCTTCTCTTTACATTTATAGACCTCAAGAACAGTGAGTATTAAACCACATTTTTTCGTAAAGCCTATTGATTTAGAAAATAACGGTCAGTACAGCGGCAGTACCAGACAATCCTTTAAGCAATATTCTTCTGCGCAAAACACAGCAAATCTTCATAACGCTTTCGGAGCTGCTCCATGCCTTCTCCAGAGCCATATTTGACCCACTGTCAGCACATGTAAGCTTCTAAGATTCTAATCTTGGTTTTTTTTCAGAACTTATCTTCCTATTCTTCCAGACTTTTTTTAAACTGATTGAAAAAAGAATACCCTGAGCCCTTGCCGCGCCTATTCATATTTTAACATCTTCATGCTGCTCCTCACCATCTTTTACTAAATAATCACTTTTTTTTTACCAAGGTAAGATGCAAACTGACCACCTGATCAATCTTTTACATTACCCAAACGTCAACCTTTCGTCTCACTTAATTCCTAGCCTATAGTGACTTAGGTACTTTCCTATAACCATAAACAATTATCTCAAACCAATATCTCCTAAGCACTCCTGAACATGCCAACTCGCCAAAACCTCTAAAAGTTACCATTCATTTTTGCCATCAAACTTCTCCTACTTAGGATACCTTAAATCATCAGAATAAATCCTAAGCATCCAGCGCAGGGACTTTTCTCCTCCCCAGTTTGCGATTTCCGCTGAGTCTCCCCATTGCCCTTTCCTTGTGCCCTACCATATATACAAAGTCCATCCATAAAATATATTCCATAACTAAAGCGGGCGATAAGAACACAGCAGCCCCTGCTCATAATCTCCATCGATTTTAATCACAAAACCAGCCTGCTAACCTCATTTCCTACCATTAACCACAGCCAGATAGTGTATTCTCGGAACCATCAGCACTATCTCACTCTTTAATGATATTTAGTTCTGGGTATACCATAAAAGGATTACAAAAACTTTGCCTGAATGCTCTTCTTATTAACAGATCATCGAAACGCTTGCCTCATAATCTATCATAAAACTACGCGCACCAAAGGCGCAGTGTATTGACAACTCACCGAGCACTTAACTCAATCTATTAAACCTTAAGACTGCCGTGAAAAATACTGTGGTCGACGCATACCTTCTCACGATTTCCTACAAACCGCCACTCGTTTCTTATTCTCTATAAAACTTTGTAACTACGGAGACAATCCTACCTCAGTCTAAAACGCTATCATAACGCCTACTAAGATAATCTGTAGCCCCCTATCATCTACAGCAGACCAGATCTTAATGCCCCTTCGCACAATGTACCACACTCACATTGTCTATTCACCTTGTCATTATTGAGAAGTGGCTCTTAATTAATGCTTCTTCCCTAAAATCTTTAGACGTACTCTCCCCCTTTTCAAAAATCATACTTCATAATCTCCAATAACTTACTATTTAACTAACCTCAGAGCCACCATATTTAGAAACTCTAATTCAATTTATTACCCTATCTAGACACCTAGGAGCCCTTATCTATTCCTTTAATCCTTTTAGTACACGGTTTCTAATTCCTCTCACAAAACAAATCTTCCTCTCACATAACCAAGGTATCAACAAACTTCTTATCATTTCTACCTCTATATTTTTTCTTTTGCCCAACTCTATCTCGGTTAAAGACAAATTTCTTTTTTCCTCAAAATGTTCGAGCCCATCTAGCTTCTTTAGGCTCTTTGATCTTTTTTTTTTTTTATCCGACCTAATTGCCACCCCATCTGATCTTTAACTGGGACAAGTCCGGATATACGATACTACCTCTACTAATTTTGCTTAACGTCGCAAGTACAATATTTTACTATTATGACCAGTCTAGCTGCAATACTTCTAAATCCTCGGCCAATTTTATCTTTATAGCCGCCTCCCACTTCAACACCCCTAGTTCATATTCAATGCATTATTCTCCACTTATCTTTACATTTCTTATTGTTTCATGGGAATCTATCACTCACTCGATAATTCTATGTACGAAGTCCTTCCTCCTTCTATTAACTTAAAGCTTTTCACTAATATTTAACTTAAGCCCTGCCCGTTCTAGCTTTCTATCCCTAATACACCTTCAGCACTTCACAAATTTATTTTTCTAAAAATCTATTCCAACCATCTTACGCAATTATCAAATTTTAAGGCGCTACTCAGTTTAAGTATTTCTCAAACTGCTTCCTGGAAAGTTATACTACTCAAATTCTCTATCCTAGGCGAGTATAACTAACATCATAACTTCCCGCCCGGAGACCTCCGGACATACGGCTAATTACCTCCGATATTTCAGCTTTAAAATTAAACCCTTGACACTACTAGATTGGTTTGATCTTCCTACTTTAACATCAATAACAGCCACTACCTATATACCCCTAGTATCTTGTATTGATTCCTAACAGAACAGTGCTATATACGCATTTACTATAGCATAATCAATAAGTATGCTCATTGCTCTTAACATCACTGTCGGAATACATGTTAGCTTGATGCAAGCCATTTTGATGACGCAAACACCGCACTATTGCGCTTAGTTATAACTAGGATTCGTTTATCATCAAACACTACAAAATGCAAAAAGTCTCGTATCCACCATATACTGTCATTTTCTTTCCTACACAAATTTACTTTTTTTTTAAGCGGTCGGATACCATACTATCCATATTTTCTACACACTCGGAGCTGTCATTTATTTAAAATCTCCCCAGCCAATAACTATAATTATTCTCTCCTGGGACCTTGTCTATTTGCCTCATGTAATAGCCATAAGTGAAAATTCATACATCGAGTCATTAGTATCTCCATCAGTCGGTTCTCACAGGGGCTATATACTACATATAACTGATACCTGAAAGCTATTTCTCAGTCATAATATATGAGCAATTAGTATATCCTAATTATTAATAACCTTCCCAGCCTCTAAACAAGACTTAGCCAGCTTCTCTATTCCCTATCATGAGCCTCACTACTCCTGTCTTCCGTAACCGGTCCTTCACTGCCTGAGCTAAACAAATGTACATATAATCACCTAAATTTCATGCTTCCTACCCCTGGGATATTATGAGTTTCTTGAAAATACCCCTATATAGCTCCAGCTTCGAAATACGCTGAATTCTGTCAACGTCATAAATTGTCGATACGGCCCATAGTCATTTTTACAATGTCGCTATACATTCCAAGTTTACAATTTCATGTTCTTCTTAAATCATTTGAAATTTTTTTCGCCTCAGGAAAAGCAAGATCCCGCGATCACATGATCGCATGAGACGGGGATCACATATACTCTCAAGTCTAACACCACGAAGGCAAGTGCTTAAGCGGCTTAGAACCGCGACCCAGCACGAAGTCCTGGGACCTCCCATGAATCGGAGGCTTTGCTAGCAAATCTGGACGCCCCATACTTGTCACAACATGGTATATTCAGCGCTTGAGCATGACTCTCTTCTATCAACAAGACGTCGACAAATCCTGCACAGACAATTCTCAAGCCTATTACCTCGACCTCCACTCATTTATATATTAATGCACTACAAATATTATGCTAATACTACGGGAGGCAACCCGCTAAATAGAATAAATTAGCTAGGAAGTGACGGCTTTTTACAGCCCAAGAACCGCCATACAAAATCATTTTACCAATCCCAGAAGAATTAGATCATATAGTCAGAATCCTCGTAGCGAAATGCTAGTGTAAGTCGTTTACGTAGGCTATAATTTCTCTCTGAGAGGAGCGACCCACTCATACAAAAGTGAGAATAGATTGATGACGGCATGCGTCCCAGTCTTGCCAGTAAACCTGGAAAAGTCCGAGCCCAAAAGCCCTTTGCTAGCAGCCCAGTTGTCATAGATCCTGGATCTTTACGCCTGCCACAGATTTGTCCTCCTATATGGAGATCTCCCAGCGCATATGGTGTCACTGACCCATCACCATAGCCCCAATTTAACCCATAAGCCTGCGGACGAAGTTTGCAACTCATGGAACTTAGTGCGATAAACAAGTGGGCCCTTTGAATGCTACATTTATTTGAGCGCGGCCTTACCCTTCCTCCTTCCGCCCTTGTATTTATATGACCCCAGCAAGGTGTTGCCCAGGATTAATTATGGACCCACAGGGACAGGTCCCCTTGCAGTCCATGACCTCCTATTGAGCTTGGCGCTTACCTACATATCTGTAGAGTGTTTCCCTAAATCGCCAACCTTGGGACAGCCTGAATGGCCTGCGGGGAGGCGCAGCAGATAACGGACATCACTTCTTGTTTAGACAAGGCAATAACTTCAGCGACATATTTTAACCTAATACTTCATAAAATATAACATAACTTCACTAGACTCTAGCCTATATTAGTTATATACAGAATATTATAACTCAAGTGACACATATATAACCTACATAACTTAATACATATGGCTCAACTCACAGAATAGCGCCTAAAATATGTTAAATACAGCAAATCAGATAACTGAGCGGACATATTCAGACCACTACTTATAAATAGTGAACGACTGTACTAGAGTGCCATATACAAGTTATATACAGAAATATATACTCAGTTTGACATATTTGGTTTAGAATTTGAAAGCAAACCAACAATGACAAAATTCTTAGGACTTTCAAACACCAACCCAGACATGCAAAACTAATAGCAATCAGACACACAAACAGAGAAAGACAGCCCACTTTAGACATTTTACCACCAACAAGACAAATTCTTGGACTTGGAAACACCACCCAGAACATAGCCGACACCCCAATAGATCAGACATACAACAGAGACAGACACTTTAGACACTCAAACCAACAAGACAAATACTTGAGACTTGCAAACACAACCAGGACAAACAAACAACCCGAACAGACTCACAACCAGAGAAAGACAGACACTTAGACATTACATCAAACCAGCCCAAAGGAACAAATCTTGAACTTTGTACCAACACAGCCCAGACATGTAAAAAAACTAGATCAGACACCACAACACGAGAAAGACCAGAACTTCAGATATATTCGACCCAAAGACAAATTCTTTGCCTGACTTTTTTTTTTTAGCAAAAACAAACCCAAACATGCCCAAAAAAAAATAAAGAATCAGTGACACACATAACAGAGAAAGACAGATACTTTAAGACATTCAAACTCACAAACGAGAAACAGATACTTGCGACTTGAAACACCAACCCAGACATCTAAACAAATAGAATCAGACACAACAAACAGAGAATAACAGACACTATTAGACATTCAACCAACAAAGTCAATCTTAGCGAGCTTGCCTCAAAAACATCACCCAGACATGCAAACAAATAGAATCAGACACACAAAAGAGCAGAAAGACAGGCACACTTTAACATTTCTAACAACAAAGGCAAACACTTGCGACTTGCAAAATACAACACAAGACATTCGTCCCATACAATAGAATCAGACACACAAACAGAGAAAGACAGCCACTTTAGACATTCAGAAACCAACAACACAAATTCTTAATGATACTTAGCCAAACACCACCAAAGACATGCAAACAAATAGAATACAGAACACAACAAACAGAGAAAGACAGCCACACTTTAGACGTTAAACCAACAAAAGAAAAATCTTTGACTTAGCCAAACACCAACCAGACATGCATCACAATAGAACAGACACACAAACAGAGAAAGACAGACACTTTAGCATTACAAACCCACAAGGCAAAGTACTTGCGACTGGCAAACACCAACCAGACATGGTAAAACAAATAGAATCAACCACACAAACAGAGAAAGGAAGACAGCACACTTTCAACATTCAAACCACCAAAGACATCTAATTCTGGACTTCGCTAAACACCCTACCCCGACATGCCATACAATCAGAATCAGGACACACAAACAGAGGCAAGACAGACACTTTAAGACATTCAAAAACAAAAACAAATTCTATGAGACTTGCCCCAAACGCCCAAACAAACATGCCCAAACAAATAGGAATCAGACTCCACAAACAGCAGAAAGACAGACACTTTACACAATATCAAACCCCCCCACCAAAAAAATTACTTGCACTTTGACGCAAACTGCCAACCCCAGACATGCCTAAACAAATAGGAATTCAGCACACACAAAAGCAAGTAAGGACATACCCTTTTTTTTAACATTCAAACAACAAAGTCAAATTGCTTGGACATCGCCAAACACAAGACCCCAGACTATGACACACAATAGAATCAGACACAACAAACAGAGAAAGACCAGACACTTTAGACATTAAAATCAACAAAAACAAATTCTTGACTGCCCAAACGCCCAATCCCAGACATTGCAAACAAATAGAATCAGACACACAAACAAGAGAAAAGACTACACTTAGCCACATTCAAACCAACAAAGCCTCATAATTCATGGATCTACTGCAAACATCAACCAGAATGCAACAACTAGATCGAACAACACAACAGAGAATGACTAGACACTTTTTAAAATTGAACCAACAAGACAATACTTGGATCTTGCCAAACACTTAAAACCAGACATGCATACAAATAGATATCAGACATAACAACCGAGAAGACAGCACTTTATAGACATTCAAACAACCACATAAGACAAATTCTTAGGACATTCGCAAACACCAAACCCAGACATGCATAACAAATAGAATCAGATACACAAACAGGAGAAAGACAGACACTTTATGGACATATCCAAAAACAATAGAAAAATACTGTTGCACTTACAACACCAACCCAGACATAGCCAAACAAATAGAATAGACACTGTAGACCAGCTAAGGGTAAACAGAGAAGACATAACACTTTAGACATTTAAATACTAACAAAATTCAAATTTAATTGGGACTTGCATAACATTCCAACCCAGACATGGCAAACAAATAGAATCGCACACCACAACAGAGGAAAGACAGATAGAACTTTCTAGACATTCAAACCAACCAAAGACAAATCTTGGGACTTGCACAAACACAACACAGCACATGCAAACAATAGCTCAGACACACAAACAGAGAAAGACAGACACTATAAGGTTTCAGACATTCAAACGCAACATAAGACACATTCTGGACTTTTGCAAACACCAACCCAGACATGCAGCAAATAGAATCAGACACAAACAACAGAGAAGACAAGAACCCACTTTAGACATCAAACCCCCCACAAAGACAAATTCTTTCATCAAGCGACTTGACCAAAACACCAACCCAGACATCGCAAACAAATAGAATCAGACACACAAACAGAAACTTTAAGACATTTCAAACAACAAGACAAATTCTTGGACCTTGGCAAACACCAAACCCAGACAGACATGCAAAACAACAGGAATCAGACACATTACACCGAAAAAAAAAAAAACAGAAGAAACTTTATAGACATTCAAACCAACAAAGACAAATACTTGGACTTGACAAAAAAACCAACCTAATAAACGATGCACACACACATAAATATAATCAGACACACAAACAGAGAAAGAACAGACACTTTTAAGAATTAAACCAACAGAGACAAATTCTTTGGACTTTTGCCAAACACCACCAGACAAACAAAACAAATAGAGTCAGACACATAAAAGAGGGAATAGACAGACACTTTAGACATTCAAACCAACAAGACAAAATAACTTGTGTACTTTTGCAACACCAACCAGACATGTACCCCATTAAGAATCAGCCACACAAACAGAGGAAACGACAGACACTTTAAAACATTCCAAAACCCCAAGACATATTTTGCGCACTTGAAACACGCTAAACCAGAATGCATACAATTTAGCATCAGACACACACCACCGAGTGTGAAAGACAGACACTTTATAGACATTCAACCCACAAAAACAATTCTTGCCGACTCTCGCAACACGCCAAACAAAACATGCAAAACAATAGAACAGACTCACAAACAGAGAGAAAGCACAGACACTTTACACATTCACAACCCAACAAAACAAATCTTGTGATTGCAACGCCAACCCAGCACATGCAAACAATTAGAATCAGACACACAAACAGAGAAGAACATACACTTTAAACATTCTAAAACCAACACAAAGTCATAATTCACTTGCCGAACTTGCAAAACATAGACCCAGAATGCAAACAAATAGAAATCAGACACAACAAACAGAAGAAAAGAAGACACTTCCTAGACATTCTCAAATCAACAAAAACAAATCTTGCGACTTCGCGCAAAAAGCCAAGATCCAGACATACAAACAATAGAATACAGACACACAGAAATACCCCCACCGAGGAAAAAGACATACACTAGACATTCAAACAACAAAGTCAAATTCATAGGACTTGCAAACATTCCAACCAGTCAAATGGCAAAAATAGAATCAGACACACAAACAGCAGAAGAAAGACAGACACTGTATAAACATTTAACCAACAAATACAAATTTTACAAGGACTTGGCAAACACTAAACTCAGACATGCATACAAATAGAATCAGACATCAAACGAGATACATAGGGCACTCATTAGACATTTCAAACTCAACACAGGACAAAATTCTTGAAGACTTGCAACACTACCAGACATGTAAACAAATAGAATCAGACATATCACGAGGAAAGACAAACAGGCAAAACATGGCACTTTTAGACATTCTCAAACCAACAAGACAAATCCTGGACTTGGCCATACACCAACCCAGACATGGCAAAACCAAATAGATTCAGACATACAAACAGAGGAAGAAGACACTGAGATATTCACCCAACCAGACAATAATTTTAGCCGACTTGAAAACACTACCAGACATGCATTAAAATAGATTCAGAACATACAAATCGAGCAAAAAAAGACTCAGATACTTAGACATTTCAAACCAACAAAGACAACATTCTATGGCACTGCAAACACTAACCTACAGACATGCAAAACAAATAGATACAGACATACAAACAGACTTTCAAAGACAAACACTTTAAGACATTTCAAACCAACAAAGACAAATCTCGGACTAATAGAAAACACTAAACCAGACATGCATACAATAGATTATCAGCACATACAAATCGAGGAAAGACAAGAAACTTTAGACATTCAAACAACAAATGGACAAAATTCTGACTTGCATAAAACCAACCCCAGACATCGCAAACAAATAGAATTTTCAGACATACAAACAGAGAAAGACAGACACTTTAGACATTCAAACCAACAAGACAAATACTCCGTGTACTGCGAACGAAACACTAAACCAGACATGCAAACAAATAGAAACAGACTCACAAATCAGAGCAAAGACAGACACTTTAGACATTCAAACCAAGCAAAAACAAAGTCTGGAAATTGCCAACACAGCCCATTCCAGACATGTTAAAAATCAGAATCAGACACACAACATGTGAGAAAACAGACCACCTTTTAAACATTTACTAAACCACAAACAAAGCAAATACTTGCGACTCTGCAAACTACCAACCCAGACATGTAAAACAAATAGAATCGGACACGCAAACAGAGAAGACAGACAACTTTCTAGGACAATTCAAACCAACACAGACAAATACTTGACTTGAACAAACACTAAACAGACATGCCCATGACAAATAGAAATCAGACATACAAACCGAGATTTTTTTTTTTTTTCGCCCTCTTCAGGCATTCTAGACATTTTCAAACAACAAATGACAAATTCTTAGGACTTGCAAACATAACCCAGACATGCTAAAAAATAGAATCAGACATACAAACCGAGAAAAGACATGGCACTTTCAGACATTCAAACAACAAAGACAAATTCCTGCCGATATTCGCATACACAACCCCAGACATGCAAACAAATAGATTCAGACATGCAACAGAGAAGACAGACACTTTTAGACATTTTCAAACCAGCAAATGACAAATTCTTAGGCACTGCTAAACATCAACCGCCATGCGCAACAAATAGATTGAGACAAACAAACAGAGAAAGACAGGCGACGCTTAGACATTCAAACCAACAAGACAAATTCTTGACTTGCAAACACCTAAACCAGACATGCAACAACAATAAGCACCCTCTTTCGTTCAGACACAAAACAGAGGGAAAGAAAAGACAGACACTTTAAGACATTCAAACAACCAAGACAAATTCTTGGACTTGCAAACACCAACCAGACATGCCCCAAAAAAACTCAGAATCAAGTACAGCACAAACAGAGAAGAAAGCACAGACAATTTAGACATTCAAACCAACAAAGGACAAATACTGGTGTCCATGGACAAACACAACCAGACATGCCATACTAAATAGAATCAGATAACAACAGAGAAGACTAGACCTTTAGACAATTTTCAAACCAACCAAAGAAACTACTTATGAACTTACAACACCAACCCAGACATGCAAACAATAGAATTAGACAATGTGGTCAACAGAGAAACCATACCTTTAGACATTAAACTAACAAATTCAAATATATTGACTTGCAAAACATCAACCCAGACATGCACTAACAACAAATAGAATCAGACACACAAACAGGGAGAAAATGACACGAACTTTAGACATTCAAACAAAAAGACAAATTACTTAGGACTTCGCAAACACCAACCAGACTGCAAACAATAGAATCCAGACACACAAACAGAGAAAGACAGACACTTTAGAATTAAACTCAACAAAGACAAAAATTCTACTTCGCTGACTTGCAACACGCAACCCAGACATCAGCACCGCAAACAAATAAGAATCAGACACACAAACCAGGGGAAAGAACAGAAACTCTCAGCCATTTCAAACCAACAGACAAATTCCATGGACTGGCAAACACCAACCAGACATGCCAACAATAGCCTAATCAGACACAACAAACAGACAAAACTTTAGACATTTCCAACAACAAAGCCAAATTCTTGGAACTTGCAAACACAAACCCAGACAGCCAAACAAAAACAGATCAGACACATAAACAGAAAAAGCCTCACGAGAAACTCTTTAAGACATTCAAACCAACAAAGAACAAATACTACCCATCGGACTTTGCAAAACAACCTAACGTGCCAACAATATAATATCAGCACACACAAACAGAGGAAGACAGACACTTTAGACATTCAAACCAACAGAGACAAATCTTGACTGCCAAACACCAGCCAGACAAACAAACAAATTAGAATCAGACACATATATAATAAAGCGAAAGACAGACACTTTAGACCTTCAAACCAACAAAAGACAAATACTTGGCAACTTGCCAAAAAACAACCCAGACATGCAAACAATAGAATCAGCCAACACACACCCAGGAGAAAAATAGACCATACACTTCTCAGACATTACAATAGCCAACAATGGCAAATTCTGGACTTGCAAACATAACGCAGACATTAGAAACAATAGAATCAGACATCTGCTAACAAAGCAAAGACAGACACTATTAGTGAAATTCAACAACCCAAACAAATCGACAAATTCTTTGCGACTTCAAACACCACAACCCAGACATGCCCAAACTAATAGAATCAGACACAACATAACAGAGAAAGACAGCCAACAGCACTTTAGACATTCAAAGCCAACAAAGACAAATTACTTAGGACTTGCCGAAACACTCAACCCAGACATGCGAACCATAGATTCAGACATACAAACAGAAAAAGACAGAGACACTTTAGACACTAAACCAACAATAGACAAATACATTGACTTGCAAACCCCACCACCAGGACATGCAAACAAATTAGAAACAGACTACAACAAACAGAGAAAGACAGACACTTTGAAAGTTCAAACCAGCCCCAAAGACAATTCTTGACGACTCGCCAACACCAGCCCACAGACATAGCTATATTAAAAAAATAGAATACAGACACACAAAAGAGGAAAGACAGAAACTTTTTAGAATATTTCTGAACCAACAAAGACAATTTCTTTGCCGATTGCAAAAACCAACCCAACATGCCAAAAATAATTAGAATCAGCACACACAAACAGAGAAAGGCAGTACCTTTAGACATTTTCCAAAACCAACAAGACAGCATACTTTAAGCTTATTCCGCGCACTTGCAAACACACAACCAGACATTCAAACAATAGCAATCAGGACACACAACATGAGGAATAACAGAGCACTTGTAGACATTCAAACCAACAAAGTCAAATTCCTTATAGCGACTTGCGCCAAACATCAACCAGACTATTGCCCCAAAAAATAGAATCAGACACACAAAGAGCAGGAGAGACAGACACTTAAACATTCTCTCTAACCAACAATAGAGCAAATACTTGCGGAACTTGCAAAAAAAACCAAACCCAGACATGCATACAAGCAGAAGTCAGACCACAAACAGAGAAAGACAAGACACTTTAGACATTCAAACCAACAAACACAAATTCTTATCTGTCACTATGCCAAACACAACCTAAGACATGCCAAACAAAGTAATATCAGACACAAACATGACGAAAAAAGAAAAGACAGACCACTTTAGACATTTAAAACCAACCAAGAAAATACGTTCGCGACTTCGCAAACACCAACGAGACATAGACATAACAAATCAGAATCAGGACACACAAAACAGAGAAGAGACAGATCACTTTAGACATTCAAACCCACAAAGGCAAATACTTCGGACTGCAAACACCAAACCGAGACATGTTAAACAAATAGAATAACCACACAAACATGAGAAAGACGACACTTAACATGTAAACCAACAAAGACATTATATATTTGGACTTGCAAACACTAACCAGACATGCATATACAAATTAGAATCAGACACACAAACACGGAGCGAAAAAGAAAAAGACAGGACACTTATACATTTCAAACAACAAAAACAAATTCTTGGACTATGGCAAACGCCAAACCAAACATGCAAACAAATAGAATCCAGACTCACAACAGAGGAAGAACAGACCACTTTTACACATATATTCTTTAACAAACAAACCAACAAAATTCTTTGGACTTGCCCCCAACGCCAACCCAGACATGACAAACAAATAGAATCAGATCACAGCAAACAAGGAAAGACATGACACTTTAGACATTCAATCAACAAAACAAATTCTTGGACTTGCAACGCAATCAGACATCCAACAAACAAATAGAATCAGACACACAACCAGAGAAAGAATACAACTTAGACATTACAAACCAACAAAGTCCAATTCAATGCCGACTGGCAAAAATCAACCCAGAAATGCAACACATAGAATCAGACACACAAACAGAGGAAAGACAGAACCCTTTATACATTATCTAACCAACAAAGACAAATACTTGCGACACTTGCAAACACATAAAGAACCAGAAAAGCATACAATAGAATCAGACATACAAACCGAGGAAAGATAGCACTCTTAGACATTCAAACCAACATAGACAAATTCTGCTCTGCGAGCATAGCAAACACAACCCAGACATGCATACAATAGAATCAGATACACAAGACAGAGAAGACAGACACTTTAGACATCCCACCCCCCCCAACAAACGAGATAAAATAACTTAGACTTACAACCCCAACCAGACTATGCAAACATATAGAATATAGACACTGTAAACATCTTGAGAAAAGACATACACTTTGCACATCTTCTAAAACTTAACAATTCAAATTATGAGACTTTGCAAACATCAACCCAGACATCTAGCAAACAAATAGAATCAGACACACAAACAGAGCGGAAAGACAGAAAACTCTTACAGACATTCAAACCAACAAAGCAAATTCTTGGGACTTAGCAAAAACACCAACCAGACATGCCCAAACAAAATAGAATCAGACACACAAACAGAGAAAAGACAGACAGTATTAGACATTCCCCCCCAACTCAACAAAGACAATTCTTAGCGACTTGCCCAAACACCAACCCAGACATGCCATAACAAATAAGAATACAGACACACAAACAGAGAAAGACAGAACTTTAGACATTTCCAACCAACAAAGACAAATTCTTGACTTGCAAACACCAAACCAGACATGCAAACAATAGAATAGACACACACCCAGAAACTTAGACATTTCAAACCAACAAGACAAAATTCTTGGACTTGCAACACAAACCCGACATGCAAAAACAAACAGAATCAGATCACATAAACAGAAAAGACCCCAGTAAACTTTAAGACACAAACACAAAGACAAATACTATGCACTTGCAAAAACAAACCATAAACGTGCAAACAATATATCAGACACACAAACAGAGAAGACAGACACTTAGACAATCAAAACCAACAGATGACAAATTCTCTGAGACTTGCAAACACCAAACCCAGACAAACAAAACAATTTTAGAGTCAGAACATAAAAAGAGGAAGACAAGCACATCTTAGACATTCAAAACAACAAGACAAATACTCGACGACTTAGCAACACCAACCCAGACATAGAAACGAATAGAATCAACCACACAAACAGAGAGAAAGAACAGACACTTATAAACATTAAACCCCAAAGACATATCCTTGGACTGCACAATAACACTAAACTCTTAGCACATGCATACAAATAGAATACAGACACACAAAACAGAGAAAAGACCAGACACTTTAGACATTTCACACCCCCCAACAAAACAAATTCTTAAGCAGACTTTGGCAAACGCCAAACCAAACAATTTGCAAACAAATAGAAATCAGACTCACTAAACAGAGAAGGACAGACACTGACACATTCAAACCTAACCCCCAACTTCTTGCGACTTAGCCCCACACCCGCCAACCAGACATGCAACAAATAGGAATCAGAACACACAAACAGAGAAGGACATACACTTTAAAACATTCAACCAACAAAGTCATAATTCTTGGACTTTGGCCCAAACATAATGGACCCAGAATGAAAACAAATAGAATCAGACACACAAACAGAGAAAGACAGACACTTTTGACAATTCAATATCAACCCCAAAAACAAAATTCTTGGACTTCGCAAACGCCCCAATCCAGACATCAGCAAACAAATAAGAATCGACACACAACAGAGGAAGATCATAAACCTTAGCACATTTCAAACAAACAAAGTCAAATTCATAAGAGACTTGCAAACATCAACCCAAGAAACAGAAATGCAAAAATAGAAACAGACACACAACACGAGAAAGACAGACACTTGATAACATGTCTAACAACAAAGACAATATACTTGGACTTGCGCAAACACTAAACCAGACTAGCATAACAATTTTTAGAATCAGACATACAAACCGAGAAAGATAGGCACTTTAGACATTCAAACCAACTAGTACAAAAGTACTTGCGACTTGCAGCAAACACATACCACCAGACATGGTAACAAATAAGAATCAAGAATACAAACCGAAAAGACGAGGCACTCTAGACATTCAAACACAAAGACAAGATCCTGGATCTTGGCAGTAACACCAACCAGACATGCAAGCAAATAGATTCAGACATACAAACAGAGAAAGACACGACACTTGTAGACATTTTCCAACCAAACAAAGACAAATTATTCGGACTTGAAAACACTAACCAGCACATGCATACAAATAGTATCAGACATACAAATCGAGAGCGAAAGACAGATTACCTTTAGCACATTCAACACCAACAAGACAAAACTTTTGGACTGACCAAACACTATAACCAGACATGCAAACAATAGATTCAGACATACAAACATCTTCTGCATGAAAGCCAAACACTATAGACATTCAACACCCCCCCCCCCAAAAGACAAATTCTCGCGACTGAAAACACTTCTAAACAGATTCATGACCAATACAAATCAGATTCAACATACCAATCGAAGGAGAGTGAGGGAAAGGAAAGACAGAAACTTTAGACATTCAAACAACAAAGGCAGCAAATTCCCTGCGACTGCATACACCAACCCAGAACATTGCAAACAAATAGATCAGACATAACAAACAGAGGAAAAAGACAGACACTTCTAGACATCAAACCACACACCCACCAAGACAAATTTCTCGGACTTTAAAAAACACACTAAACAGACATGCCATACAAATAAGATCAGACATACAAATCGAGAAAGGACAGATAACTTTTAAGACATTCAACCAACAAAGACAAATTCTTAGCGATTGCAAACACTCAACCCAGACATGCCAAACAAATCAGAATCAGACACACAAACAGAGAATAGAACAGACACTTTCGTACATTCAAACAACAAAGACAATTCTTGAAGACTTGCCAAACACAACCCAGACAATGCCCAAACAAATCAAGAATTCAGACACAGCACAACAGCGAAGACAGACAATCTTTAAGACGATTCAAACCAACACAAGACAAATACTATAGGATCATAGCCAAACACCAACCCAGACATGCATACAATAGAATCAGATACACAAACGATGAGAACAGTACACTTAGACATTCCTCAAACCAACAAGAAAAATACTTGTGACTTCAACAAACACCAACCCAGATATAGCAGCAAACAATAGAAATAGACATGTGTTAAACAGAGAAAGACATACACTTTGACATAAGTAACTAACAAATCAAATTCTATAGACTTGGCAAACATCAACCCAGAACATGCAAACAATAGAAATCAGACACACAACCGAGGAAAGACAGAAACTTTAGACATTAAACCAACAAAAAGACAAATTCTTGCGAACTTGCCAGAACACCAACCCAGACATGGCAACAAGATAGAATCAGAAACACAAACAGATGAAAGACAGCACACCATTTGACATTCAAAACCAACAAAGACAAAATTCTTTGGCACTTGCAAGACACCAACCAGACATGCCAACAAATAGACATCGACCACAACAAACAGAGAAAGACAGAAAACTAAGACATTCAAACCACAAGAAAATTCTGCGAACTTAGCAAACACCAACCAGACATCGAACAAACAAATAAGAATCAGACACACCCCCAGAGAAAGACAGAGAGAAAACTAGAAATTCAAACCAACAACGACAAATCCTTGACTTGTCCCCCCCCCACAAAACACAAAACAGACATAGCAAACAAAAGAATCAGACACATCCCCCCCCCCAGAGAAAAAAGACAGAAACTTTAGACATTCAAACCAACAAAGACAAATACTTAGACGACTTGCAAAAACCCAACTAAAGTGCAAACAAATCAATAATCAGAACACAAACAGAGCAAAGTGTACAGTACACTTAGACGTCAAAACCAACAGAGACAAATTCTGGACTAATTGCAAACACCAACCAGACAACAAACAAATAGAATACAGACACATTTTTTAAAAATCTCACAAGGACAGTACAGTTAGACATTCAAACAAAAAAGCCAACAAATACTTGACTTAGCCAAAAAAAGAGACAACCCAGACATGAAAACATAAAAAGAAAATCAGCACACACAAACAATGAGTCTCTTTCCTGACGAAAAGCCAGAGAAGACAGTACCACTTTAAGAACATTCAAAGCAACAATGGCCCCAAATCTCTTCGCGACTTCCAGCAAACACTAACGCAGCCACATGCAAAACAAATAGCAATTCAGACATGTAAACAGCGAAAGAACAGCCACTTTAGAATTCAAAACCAACAAGAACAAATTCATCTGACTTGGAAACACCAACCCAGACATGCCAAACTAAATAGAAATCAGACACAAAACAGAGCAAGAAGACAGCCACTTTTTTTTAGACATATCAAACAAACAAAGACAAATTCCTTGGACTTGCGAAACCCACACCAAAGAACATGCAAACCAATAGATTCAGAACTAACAAACAGAAAAAGACAGACACTTTTATAGAAACTCCCCCAACAGACAAATACTTCGGACTTGCCAAACACCAACCAGCCGACATGAAACAAATAGAACAAGACTCACAAAACAGAGAAAGACAGACACTTTAGACATTCAACCAGCAAAGACAAATCTCTTAAGACTGTAAGCCATACACCAGACCCAGACATGTAAAAAAATAGAAATCAGGACACACACAGAGAATAGAAAACAGACCACTTTATAACATTCTAACAACAAGGCAAATAATTGACTTAGCAACCTCCAACGCAGACATGCAGTTAAACAAATAGAATCGGAACGCAAACGACCGAAAAGTGAAAGACAGACCTTACTTTAAGACATTAAACAAACCACAAAGAACAATACTGTGGAATTCGCAAACACTAACCCAGACATGCTATAAAAAATAGAAATCAGACATAAAAAACCGAGAAAAGACAGGCTCTTTATGACATTCAAACCCACCAAGACAAATCCTTGGAGGCTTGCATTTAACCACAACCCAGACATCAGCAACAAATAGATTCAGACAGCAAACAGAGGAAAGACAGACACTCATATAGACATTCAAACCAAGCACAAGACAAATCTTAGCGACTTGACCCCAAAACATCAACCCAGCACATGCAAACAAATAGATTCAGACATACAACAGAGAAAGACAGACACTTTAGACATTCCAACAACAAAACATAGACAAATCTATGAACTTTTTTCTAGCAAACACTAAACCAGAACATGCAACAAATAGAATACAGACCACCACAAACAGAGACAAAACAGACACTTTTTTTTAGACATTGCAAAGCCAACAAAGACAAAATTCTTGGACTTGCAAACACCAACCAGACAGCCCAAACAAAATAAAGCATCAGACACACAAACAGAGAATAGACAGAAACTTTAGACATTCAAACCAACAATGACAACAAAATCTTAGATTTGGCCGAAACACCAACCCAGACATGCCAAACAAATAGAATCAGAACACAAACAGAGAAAGACATAAACATTCTAGCCACAATCAATACAACAAAGACAATTAGTTAGCACATAGCAAACGCCCCAAACCAAACATATATAAACATAATAGAAATCAGACACACAACAGAGAAGACCGAACACTTTTCAGAGACCCCATTCAATCAACAAAACAAATTACCTTTAGACTTTCGACAAACATCAACCCAGACATGCAAACAAGATAGAACATCAGACACACAAAACATGAGAAAGATTAGATCTACTGTCAAACTATTCTAAACCAACAAAGGCCAAATACCTGCGACATGCCAAACACCAACCCCCAGACATTAGTAAACAAAAAGAATCAGACACACAAACGGAGTGATAGACAGACACTTATTAGACATTGTAAACCAACAAACGATTAAATACTTTTGACTTGCAAAACACAACCACAGACATAGCCCAAACAATAGAATCAGAACACAAACCCCACTGTAGTCAAGACAGACACTTTAGCATTTATATCTATTAAACCAACAAAGACAAATTCTTGGGTGTCTGCAAACACCAACCTAAGACATGCAAACAAATAGAATCAGCACATCCACAAAATAGCAGAAAGACAGATACTTTAGGCATTCAAACAACAAAGACAAATTCTTGCAGGACTGCAAAAACAATATAACCAGACATGCCAACACCAAATAGAATCAGACACACAAAAAGGCAGGGAAAGACAGACGCTTATCTAAGAAATTCAAACCCACAAAGACAAAATACTTTAAGAATTTCGAGACTATGCGCAAAACACAACAAGGACATGACAAAAAAATAGAATCAGACACACAAACAGAGAAGAAGAAGAAAGACCACTTTGTAACATCTCAAACAACCAAAGACATATTACTTTAGGACTTTGCAAACATCAACCAAGACTATGCAACAAATAGAATCAGACACATAAACAGAGATGAAAGACAGACACTTAGAATTCAAACCCAAGACAAATACTTGACTTGCCAATATACCAACCCAGACATATGGCTAAACAAATAGAATCAGACAGCACAACAAGAGACAGACAGACACTTTAGACATTCAAACCAAAAAAGACAAATACTTGCAGACTCGTGCCCAAACACCAAACATGACATGCCAAACAACTTTTAGAATCGACAAGACAAACAGAGAAAAGATAGACACTTTAGACATTCTTCAAACCCCACAAAGACAAATCTTGGATTGCGAAGCAACAACCCAGACATTGCAACAATAGAATACAGACACACAACAAGAGAAAGACAGCACTTTAGAATTTAACCAATAAAGAAAAATAACTGGATTTAGTAACACTAACCAGACATGCAAACAATAGAATCAGACACACAACAGAGAAAGACATCACACTTTAGAACATTCAAAACAATAAAGACAAATATCTTGCGCACTGCAAACCAGTAAAGATAAGAGCCAAACAAATAGAATCAGACAGCACATGCGAGAAAAAGACAGACACTATTAGACACTTCAAACCCAACCCCCAAAAGGAACATTCTTACGATTTTTTTGCAACACGACCCATAACATCGGTAACAAATAGAATCAGAACCACCCCCCGTGCGTAAAAGACAACTACTTTAGACATTCAAACCAATAAAGACAAAGTACTGGATTGTAAACACTAACATGTCATGACGGTTAGATGTTTTTACAAATCAGAGCAGAATACAGACACAACAAACAAAGAAAGACAGAAACTTTGACATTCAACCGACAATATGGAAAAATTCGTTGAGCTTATACTCACCACCCCAAACATAGACAAAACAAATAGCAATCAGACAACAACAGAGAAAGACATACACTTAGACATTCAAACCACCCACCGTCAAATTCCTTGCGACTTGCAAACACAATCGGACATGCAAACAAATAGAACTCATGACATACAAAACAGAGAGGAGAAGACAGCACACTATTAGACATATGCAACCCCAACCAAAGTCAAAATTTTTGCGACTTGCCAAATCAACCCAGACATGCACACAATAGAATCAGACACACAAACAGAGGGAGAAAGACAAACACTTTAATGATAAATCAAACCACAAGCAAATCTTGGTAGATTGCAAACACCAACCCAGACATGTAAAACAAATAGAAAATCAGACACACAAACAGGAAAGACAGAACTTTTAGACATTCAAAACCAACAAAAGACAAATTCTTGTAAATGCAAAAAAACCAAACCAAACATACAAACAAAATAGGAATAGACCCCACACAAACAGAAGAAAAAGACAGACACTATTAGACATTCAAACCAACAAACGTCAAATTCTTTGCGGACTTGCCAAACATTACAACCAGCATCGCCGCCCAAACAATAGAATCAGACATAACCCCCCCGAGAAAGACCAGACACTATTAGACATTGCAAACACCAACAAAGTCAAATTCTTGGACTTTTGCAAACATCATGCCCAGACATGCAATACAAAATAGAATCAGACCCACACAACATCAGAAGACAGACACTTTAAACATTCTAACAAGCAAAGCGAATAAGACTTGAGGACTTGCAAACACCAACCAAGACATATGTAAACAAATAGAACAGACACACAGAGCAGCAGAAAGACAGACACTTTAGACATTCTCAAACAACAAAGACAAATACTTGACTTGGCAAAAACCAAACAAGACATGCATACAAATCAGAATACACACATACAAACACGAGAAAGAGGAAAGACGGGACACTTAGACATTCAGAACCAACAAGACATAATTCTTACGGACTTGGTAAACACAACCCAGACATGCAAACAAATACTAAAATCAGACACACAAACAGAAAAAGACCGACACTTATGACTTCAAACTAACAAAGGCAAATACCTTGGACTTGCAAACAGCAACCTAGACATGTAAACAAAATAGAATCAACCACAAAAAAACAGAAGAAAGACAGACACCTTTTAAACATTCAAACCAACAAAGACATATATCTTAGGACTTAAGCAAACATCAACCCAGACATGCAAACAAATAGAATAAGACACACAACAGAGGAAAAAGAGACAGCAACTTTTCTTTTACTTCTCAAACAACAAAGCAAGACAATCTTGATATGCAAACACCAAATTCCCAGACATCCAAACAAATAGAATCAGACACACAAACAGACGAAAGCACAGACACTTAGACATTTCAAACCAATAGAAGACAAATACTTGGATTGTAACAATAACCCAGAACATGCCAACAATAACGGAATCATGACTCACAACACGTGTGAAGAAGACAGACACTATTAGAAATCAAGCAACAAGACCAAAATATCTTTAGAGACTCAGCAATCAACACCAGACATGCAAACAAATAGAAATCAGCACACACAAAACAGAGGAAAGACATACCACTTTTGCACAATCGAACCAACAAAGACAATAGTTGGACATTGACAAGAATGCCCAACCCAAACATGCCAAAAAAAATAGAATACAGACACAAAACGGATCAAGAACATGACGCTTTAGACATTCAAACCAACAAAACAAATTCTGACTGCAACGCCACAAGACATGAAACAAATAGAATCAGACACACAAACAGAAGCAGAAGACATTACACTCTAGACATATCAAACCAAAAAACTCAAATCTTGGACTTGGCAAACACCAACCCGCGACCATGCAAAACAAAAGCAATCAGAACACAAACAGAGAAAGACATTACACTTCTAGACAATCGAACCAACAACGACAAATAGTTTAGCCGACTTGCAATATGCCCACACCAAACATGCCCAAACATAAGAATCAGAACACAGCCCTGAGCGAAAGACAGACGCTCTAGACATTTCAAACCAACAAAAACAAATTACTTGAGAACTTAAGCAAACGCCACCCAGACATGCAAACAAAATAGAATCAGACACACAAAACCTTTCAGAAAGACAACACTCTAGACATTCAAACCAACAAACTCAAAATATCTGGACTTGCAACACCAACCGGACATGCAAACAAATCAGAACAGACATACAAACAGGAAAGACAGACACTTTCAGACACGATGCTAGACCCACAAAACATGCAACCAACATATCAGACAAATTGAGCTAAGAAACTACAACATAGTGTGTAATAACATACATAAGACACATGAACATAGCTACAAACATAGGAATCAGACATACAAACCGACGCAAAGATAGGCACCTTAAGATCATTCAAATCAACAAAAGACAAATACTTGCCGGACTTGCAAACACCAACCCAACATGGCCACACCCAAGAGCATTCAGACATACACGAAAAGCGAATGATACTTCTAGACATTCAAACCATCAAAGACAAATTCGTATGACTTTGCAAACACTAAACCGAATGCAAACAAATAGAATCAGACACACAAACAGAGAAAGAAGACACTTTAGACATTCTAAACCAACAAAGACAAATTCTTGAGACTCTTGCAAACACCAACCCAGACATTCATTTACAAATAGAATCAGAACACAACAACAGAGAAGGAAGAAAGACATTTAAAAATTCATAACAACAAATGGCCACAAACTACTATGCGACTTAGCAAACACCAACCCAGACATGCTAAAAATAGAATTCAGACACAAAAACCGAGAAAAGACGACACTTTGACAGTCAAACCAAGACAATACTATGGACTTGCACCCCAAACCAGACATGCAAAACAATAGAATCAGACACAAAACATGAGAAAGACAGACCTTTAGACATTCAAACCAATGACAAATACTTTGGACTTGCAAACACCAAAGACATAGCAAACAAATAGAATCAGACACACAAACAGAGATAGACAGACACTTTAGACATGTTCATCACCAACAAAAGGAAAAATTACTTGATTTTGCAAAACAACAACCCAGACATGCAAAACAATAGAATCAGACAAAACTACAGAGGAAAGAATACACTTTAAACAATCAAACCAACAAGACAAATTCTTAAGGACTTGCAAATCACCAACCAGCGACATGCAAACAAATAGAATCAGACACCCCCCAGACACCTGGAGAAAGATATACACTTTAGGACAATAAACCAAAAAGACAAAAGTATGGACTTGCAAACACCAAAAACCAAACAATTATACTAACAAATAGAATCAGACACACCCCAAACAGAGGAAAGACAGACAC
>JAPEVW010000699.1:0-57852 GCA_027921565.1 Artemia sinica
TTTTGGTCTGTGTGTCTTTCTTTTGGCTGTTTGTGTGTCTCTTAGGGGTCGTGTGTGTCACTTTGGGCTATGTGTGTCTCTTTTGGGGCGTTTGAATCTTTTGGTCTGTATGTGTCTGTATGGGCGTTTTTTTGTTCTTTGGCTGTTGTGTGTCTCTTTGGGCTTTGTGTGTCTCTTCGGGCTGTGTGTGTCTCTTTAGCCTGTGTGTGTGTGTCTCTTTGGGCTGTGTGTGTCTCTTTAGGCTGTGTGTCTCTTAGGGCAGTTTGAATCTTTTTGGTCTGTGTGTGTCTCTTTGGCTTTTTGTGTCGTTTTGGGCTTTGTGTGTCTCTGTTGGCTGTGTGCGTCTCTTTGGGCCGCGTGCATCTCTTTGAGCTGTATGTGTCTCTTGGGATGTTTGAGTCATTTTGGTCTGTTGGGCTATGTGTGTTTCTTTTGGCTGTTTGTGTCTCTTAGAGGCCATGTGTGTCTCTTTGGGCAATGTGTGTCTCTTTGGGGTGTTTGAATCTTTTTGGTATGTATGTGTCTGTATGGGCGTTTTTTGTCTCTTTGGGCTGTGTGTGTGTCTCTTTGGGCTTTGTGTGTCTCTTCGGACTGTGTGTATGTCTCTTTTAGCCTGTGTGTGTGTCTCTTTGGGCTGTGTGTGTCTCTTTAGGCTGTGTGTCTCTTTGGGCAGTTTGAATCTTTATGGTCTGTGTGTGCCTCTTTGGCTGTTTGGCTGTTTGTGTCGTTTTGGGCTTTTGGCTTTTTGTGTCGTTTTGGGCTTTGTGTGTCTCTGTTGGATGTGTGCGTCTCTTTGGGCCGCGTGCATCTCTTTGAGCTGTATGTGTCTCTTGGGATGTTTGAGTCATTTTGGTCTGTGTGTGTGTTTCTTTTGGCTGTTTGTGTCTCTTAGAGGCCATGTGTGTCTCTTTGGGCAATGTGTGTCTCTTTGGGGTGTTTGAATCTTTTTGGTATGTATGTGTCTGTATGGGCGTTTTTTTGTCTCTTTGGGCTGTGAGTGTGTGTCTCTTTGGGCTTTGTGTGTCTCTTCGGACTGTGTGTACGTCTCTTTAGCCTGTGTGTGTCTCTTTGGGCTGTGTGTCTCTTTAGGCTGTGTGTCTCTTTGGGCAGTTTGAACCTTTATGGTCTGTGTGTGCTCTTTTGGCTGTTTGTGTCTTTTTGGGCTTTTTAGCTTTTTGTATCGTTTTGGGCTTTGTGTGTCTCTGTTGGATGTGTGCGTCTCTTTGTGCCGCGTGCATCTCTTTGAGCTGTATGTGTCTCTCTGGGATGTTTGAGTCATTTTGGTCTGTGTGTGTTTCTTTTTTGGCTGTTTGTGTCTCTTAGAGGCCATGTGTGTCTCTTAGAGGCCATGTGTGTCTCTTTGGGCAATGTGTGTCTCTTTGGGTGTTTGAATCTTTTTGGTATGTATGTGTCTGTATGGGCGTTTTTTTTGTCTCTTTGGGCTGTGTGTGTGTGTCTCTTTGGGCTTTTGTGTCTCTTTCGGACTGTGTGTATGTCTCTTTAGCCTGTGTGTGTCTCTTTGGGCTGTGTGTGTCTCTTTAGGCTGTGTGTCTCTTTGGGCAGTTTGAATCTTTATGGTCTGTGTGTGCCTCTTTTGGCTGTTTGTGTCGTTTTGGGCTTTGTGTCTCTCTGTTGGATGTGTGCGTCTCTTTGGGCCGTGTACGTCTCTTATGAACTGGTATGTGTCTCTTTGGGCTGTGGGTGTCTCTTTGGCTGTGTGTGTCTCGTTGGAATGTGTTTGTCTCTTTTGGGGTGTCTGAGTCTTTTTGGTCTGTATGTGTCTGTTTGGGCTGTTTGAGTCTTTTAGGTCTGTGTTGGTCTCTTTGGGCTGTTTTTCTCTTTTGGCTGTCTGTGTCTCTTTGAGCTGTTTGTGTCTCTTTGGGCTGTTTGAGTCTTATTGGTCTGTGTTTGTCTCTTTGGGCTGTTTGTGTCTCTTTGGGCTGTGGTGTGTTTCTTTGGGCTTTGTGCGTCTCTTTGGGATGTGTGTCTCGTTGGACTGTTTTTACTCTTTTTGATCTGTTTGTGTCTCTTTGGGCTGTTTGAGTCTTTTTTGAGCTGTGTTTGTCTCTTTGGGCTGTTTGTGTCTCTTTGGGGTGTTTGTGTTTCTTTGGGCTATGTGTGTCTCTTTGGGCTGTTTGAATCATTTTGGTCTGTGTTTGTTTCTTTTGACTGTTTCTGTCTCTTAGGAGTCATATGTGTCTCTTTGATCTATGTGTGTCTCTTTGGGGTGTTTGAATCTTTTTGGTCTGTATGTGTCTCTTTGGGCTTTGTGTGTCTCTTCGGGCTGTGTGTGTCTCTTTTAGCCTGTGTGTGTCTCTTTGGGCTGTTTGTGTTTCTTTGGGCTATGTTTGTCTCTTTGGGAAGAGTCATTTTGCTCTTTGTGTGTTTCTTTCGGCTGTTTTGTCTCTTAGGAGCCATGTGTGTCTCTTTGAGCTTTTTTGGGGTGTCTGAGTCTTTTTGGTCTGTATGTGTCTCTTTGGGCTGTTTGAGTCTTTTAGGTCTGTGTTTTTGTCTCTTTGGGTTGTGTTTCTCTTTGGGCTGTCTGTGTCTCTTTGAGCTGTTTGTGTCTCTTGAGGCTGTGTGTGTCTCTTTGGGCTGTGTGTCTCTTTGTGTTTCTCTTTGGGCTGTCTGTGTCTCTTTGAGCTGTTTGTGTCTCTTGAGGCTGTGTGTGTATCTTTGGGCTGTGTGTCTCTTTGGGCTGTTTGAGTCTTTTTGGTCTGTTTGTGTGTCTCTTTGGGCTGTTTGAGTCTTTTTGGTCTGTGTTTGTCTCTTTGGGCTGTTTGTGTCTTTGGGCTGTGTGTGTTTCTTTGGGCTTTGTGTGTCTCTTTGGGCTGTGTGTCAATACGTTTAAGCAATAAATATCTTTAAGCTTAACCCGTCTTTATTCTTTAGAATAGTTCTATTGTAAGCAAGTAACAAACTCTTTCCTGAAGTCACCTCTTGGATACACAATGCAGAAACTTCATTTAAGAAACTATGAAAAAATTGTAAGTAAGTAAGTAACAAATTCTTTCTTGAAGTCACCTCTTGGATACACAATACAGAAATTTCATTAAAGAAATTATGAAAAAATTGTAAGTAAGTAGAGTCTTTTTGGTCTGTGTTTGTCTCTTTGGGCTGTTTGTGTCTCTTTGGGCTGTGTGTGTTTCTTTCGGGCTTTGTGCGTCTCTTTGGGCTGTGTGTCAATACGTTTAAAGCAATAAATATCTTAAGCTTAACCCGTCTTTATTCTTTAGAATAGTTCTATTGTAAGCAAGTAACAAACTCTTTCCTGAAGTCACCTCTTGGATACACAATGCAGAAACTTCATTTAAGAAACTATGAAAAAATTGTAAGTAAGTAAGTAACAAATTCTTTCTTGAAGTCACCTCTTGGGTATACAAACTCTTAATTGTTTTCACGACTTAGATATACGATGTAGAAATTTAATTCAAGAAATTATGAAGAAATTCTCAGTAAGTAACAATTTCTTTCTTGAAGTCAACTCTTGGATACACAATACGGAAATTTCATTCAAGAAATTATGAAAATATTTGTAAGTAAGTAACAAACTCTTTTTTGATTTCACCTCTTGGATATACAGTACAGATACTTCATTCAAGAAATTATGAAAAAATCGCAAGTAAGTAACTTTTTTTTCTCTTTATCAAAAACAATTTTCACTTAGCTACACGATATAGAAATTTAATTCAAGAAATTATGAGAAAAATTCTCAGTAAGTAACAATTTCTTTCTTGAAGTCAACTCTTGGATACACAATATGGAAATTTCATTCAAGAATTTCATGACTTAGATACACGATGTAGAAATTTTAATTCAAGAAATTTGAAAAAATTCTCAGTAAGTAACAATTTCTTTCTTGAAGTCAACTCTTGGATACACAATACGGAAATTTCATAACTTTGAAAAAAATTTTAAGCTTTATCACAAACAATTTCCTGAAGTCACTTTGGATACACGATGTAGAAATTTCATTCAAGAAATTATGAAAAATTCTCAGTAAGTAACAATTTCTTTCTTGAAGTCAACTCTTGGATACACAATACGGAATTTCATCAAGAAATTATGAAAATATTTGTAAGTAAGTAACAAATTCTTTTTTGATTTCACCTCTTGGATAAACAGTACAGATACTTCATTCAAGAAATTATGAAAAAATTCTAAGTAAGTAAGTAACAAACTTCTCTTAACAAACAATTTTCACGACTTAGATACACGATGTAGAAATTTAATTCAAGAAATTATGAAAAAATTCTCAGTAAGAAAAACTTTCTTTCTTGAAGTCCAACTCTTGGTTTTTTTAGCTAAATCAAACAGCCGGAAATTTCATTCTGACCGTTATAAGTTTTGATGTTAAAAAGATTGGATGGTAACAACGACGCCGCCTCTCACGCCTGTTTTTTCCGAAATCGTGCAGTCAAAATTTGACACGACACACAAAACAGAGTCATAGTGAGAGAGATATTCCAAAAATTTGACAAAATTCTAAGTAGGTTCAATTTCTTCTTGCGTCACTCTTTCGTACTGCTCACTTTTTTGCAAGAAATTAGGAAAATCGGTGTAAGTAATACAACCGCTCATTGGAAAGGTCTTGCCAAGGAAATTCAAGAAATAGCATTAGTTTCAAAACGTGTTTAATCGCGTTTCTTGATTGAATGAAGTATCTGTACTGTATATTCAAGACGTGAAATCAATAAAGAGCTTTGTACTTACTTACAAAATTTTCATTAATTTTCTTGAATGAAATTTCCGTATTGTGTATCCAAGAGTAGACTTCAAGAAAGAAATTGTACTCACTGGGAATTTTTTCATAATTTCTTGAATTAAATTTCTACATCGTGTAGCTAAGTGAAAATTGCTTGTGATAAAGAGAAAAAGAAAAAAAAGTATGAAATTTCCGTATTGTGTATCCAAGAGTTGACTTCAAGAAAGAATTGTTACTTACTGAGAATTTTTTCATAATTTCTTGAATTAAATTTCTACATCGTGTAGCTAAGTGAAAATTGTTTGTGATAAAGAGAAAAAAAAAAGTTTTTGTTACTTACTTGCGATTTTTTCATAATTTCTTGAATGAAGTATCTGTACTGTATATCCAAGAGGTGAAATCAAAAAAAAGAGTTTGTTACTTCCTTACAAATATTTTCATAATTTCTTGAATGAAATTTCCGTATTGTGTATCCAAGAGTTGACTTCAAGAAAGAATTGTTACTTACTGAGAATTTCTTCATAATTTCTTGAATTAAATTTCTACGTCGTATATCTAAGTCGTGAAAATTCAATTAAGAGTTTGTTACTTACTTAGAATTTTGTCATAATTTCTTGAACGAAATGTCTTTTCGTTTATCCAGCAGGTGAATTCAAGAAAGAATTTGCTACTTACTTACAATTTTTTCATAATTTCTTTAATGAAATTTCTGTATTGTGTATCCAAGAGGGGACTTCAAGAAAGAATTTGTTACTTACTTACAATTTTTTTCATAGTTTCTTAAATGAAGTTTCTGCATTGTGTATCCAAGAGGTGACTTCAGAAAAGAGTTTGTTACTTGCTTACAATTTTTCATAATTTCTTAAATGAAAATTTCCGTATTGTGTATCCAAAAGTTGACTTCAAGAAAGAAATTGTTACTTACTGAGAATTTTTTCATAATTTCTTGAATTAAATTTCTACATCGTGTATCTAAGTCATGAAATTCTTGAATGAAATTTCCTATTGTGTATCCAAGAGTTGACTTCAAGAAAGAAATTGTTACTTACTGAGAATTTTTTCTCATAATTTCTTGAATTAAATTTCTATATCGTGTAGCTAAGTGAAAATTGTTTGTGATAAAGAGAAAAAAAAGTTACTTACTTGCGATTTTTTCATAATTTCTTGAATGAAGTATCTGTACTGTATATCCAAGAGGTGAAATCAAAAAGAGTTTGTTACTTACTTACAAATATTTTCATAATTTCTTGAATGAAATTTCCGTATTGTGTATCCAAGAGTTGACTTCAAGAAAGAAATTGTTACTTACTGAGAATTTCTTCATAATTTCTTGAATTAAATTTCTACATCGTATATCTAAGTCGTGAAAACAATTAAGAGTTTGTTACTTACTTAGAATTTTGTCATAATTTCTTGAACGAAATGATAAAGAGAAAAAAAAGTTACTTACTTGCGATTTTTTCATAATTTCTTGAATGAAGTATCTGTACTGTATATCCAAGAGGTGAAATCAAAAAAAGAGTTTGTTACTTACTTACAAATATTTTCATAATTTCTTGAATGAAATTTCCGTATTGTGTATCCAAGAGTTGACTTCAAGAAAGAAATTGTTACTTACTGAGAATTTCTTCATAATTTCTTGAATTAAATTTCTACGTCGTCGTATCTAAGTCGTGAAAACAATTAAGAGTTTGTTACTTACTTAGAATTTTGTCATAATTTCTTGAACGAAATGTCTTTTCGTTTATCCAGCAGGTGAATTCAAGAAAGAATTTGCTACTTACTTACAATTTTTTCATAATTTCTTTAATGAAATTTCTGTATTGTGTATCCAAGAGGTGACTTCAAGAAAGAATTTGTTACTTACTTACAATTTTTTCATAGTTTCTTAAATGAAGTTTCTGCATTGTGTATCCAAGAGGTGACTTCAGGAAAGAGTTTGTTACTTTTTACAATTTTTTCATAATTTCTTAAATGAAATTTCCGTATTGTGTATCCAAGAGTTGACTTCAAGAAAGAAATTGTTACTTACTGAGAATTTTTTCATAATTTCTTGAATTAAATTTCTACATCGTGTATCTAAGTCATGAAATTCTTGAATGAAATTTCCATATTGTGTATCCAAGAGTTGACTTCAAGAAAGAAATTGTTACTTACTGAGAATTTTCTCATAATTTCTTGAATTAAATTTCTATATCGTGTAGCTAAGTGAAAATTGTTTGTGATAAAGAGAAAAAAAAGTTACTTACTTGCGATTTTTTCATAATTTCTTGAATGAAGTATCTGTACTGTATATCCAAGAGGTGAAATCAAAAAAGAGTTTGTTACTTACTTACAAATATTTTCATAATTTCTTGAATGAAATTTCCGTATTGTGTATCCAAGAGTTGACTTCAAGAAAGAAATTGTTACTTACTGAGAATTTCTTCATAATTTCTTGAATTAAATTTCTACATCGTATATCTAAGTCGTGAAAACAATTAAGAGTTTGTATCCAAGAGGTGACTTCAAGAAAGAATTTGTTACTTACTTACTTACAATTTTTTCATAGTTTCTTAAATGAAGTTTCTGCATTGTGTATCCAAGAGGTGACTTCAGGAAAGAGTTTGTTACTTGCTTACAATAGAACTATTCTAAAGAATAAAGACGGGTTAAGCTTAAAGATATTTATTGCTTAAACGTATTGACACACAGCCCAAAGAGACGCACAAAGCCCAAAGAAACACACACACCCAAAGAGACACAAACAGCCCAAAGAGAGACAAACACAGACCAAAAAGACTCTACTTACTTACAATTTTTTTCATAATTTCTTTAATGAAATTTCTGTATTGTGTATCCAAGAGGTGACTTCAAGAAAGAATTTTTACTTACTTACTTACAATTTTTTCATAGTTTCTTAAATGAAGTTTCTGCATTGTGTATCCAAGAGGTGACTTCAGGAAAGAGTTTGTTACTTGCTTACAATAGAACTATTCTAAAGAATAAAGACGGGTTAAGCTTAAAGATATTTATTGCTTAAACGTATTGACACACAGCCCAAAGAGACACACAAAGCCCAAAGAAACACACACAGCCCAAAGAGACACAAACAGCCCAAAGAGACAAACACAGACCAAAAAGACTCAAACAGCCCAAAGAGACACACAAACAGACCAAAAAGACTCAAAAAAGCCAAAGAGACACACAGCCCAAAGAGACACACACAGCCTCAAGAGACACAAACAGCTCAAAGAGACACAGACAGCCCAAAGAGAAACACAACCCAAAGAGACAAACACAGACCTAAAAGACTCAAACAGCCCAAAGAGACACATACAGACCAAAAAGACTCAGACACCCCAAAAAAGCTCAAAGAGACACACATGGCTCCTAAGAGACACAAACAGCCGAAAGAAACACACAAAGAGCAAAATGACTCAAACATCCCAAAGAGACACACATAGCCCAAAGAAACACAAACAGCCCAAAGAGACACACACGGGCTAAAGAGACACACACAGCCCGAAGAGACACATAAAGCCCAAAGAGACACATACAGACCAAAAAGATTCAAACACCCCAAAGAGACACACATAGCCCAAAGAGACACACATGACTCCTAAGAGACACAAACAGTCAAAAGAAACAACACAGACCAAAATGACTCAAACAGCCCAAAGAGACACACATAGCCCAAAGAAACACAAACAGCCAAAGAGACACAAACAGCCCAAAGAGAGACAAACACAGCCCAAAAAAGACTCAAACAGCCCAAAGAGACACAACAGATCAAAAAGACTCAAACAGTCCAACGAGACACACATCCCAAAGAGACGCACAAAGCCCAAAGAAACACACACAGCCCAAAGAGACACAAACAGCCCAAAGAGACAAACACAGACCAAAAGACTCAAACAGCCCAAAGAGACACACAAACAGACCAAAAAGACTCAAACAGCCCAAAGAGACACACAGCCCAAAGAGACACACACAGCCTCAAGAGACACAAACAGCTCAAAGAGACACAGACAGCCCAAAGAGAAACACAGCCCAAAGAGACAAACACAGACCTAAAAGACTCAAACAGCCCAAAGAGACACATACAGACCAAAAAGACTCAGACACCCCAAAAAGACACACAGTCCAACGAGACACACACACAGCCTAAAGAGACACACACATCACAAAGAGACACCCACAGCCCAAAGAGACACACATACAGTTCAAAGAGAAGTACACGGCCAAAGAGACGCACACATCCAACAGAGAGACACAAAGCCCAAACGACACAAACAGCCAAAAGAGGCACACACAGACCATAAAGATTCAAACTGCCCAAAGAGACACACAGCCTAAAGAGACACACACAGCCCAAAGAGACACAACACAGGCTAAAGAGACATACACACAGTCCGAAGAGACACACAAAAAGCCCAAAGAGACACACACACACAGCCCAAAGAGACAAAAAAAACGCCCATACAGACACATACATACCAAAAAGATTCAAACACCCCAAAGAGACACACATTGCCCAAAGAGACACACATGGCCTCTAAGAGACACAATGGCCAAAGAGACACACACAGCAAAAGAAACACAACAGACCAAAATGACTCAAACATCCCAAGAGACACATACAGCTCAAAGAGATGCACGCGGCCCAAAAGAGACGCACACATCCAACAGAGACACACAAAGCCCAAAACGACACAAAAAGCTAAAAAGCCCAAAACGACACAAACAGCCAAAAGAGGCACACACAGACCATAAAGATTCGAACTGCCCAAAGAGACACACAGCCTAAAGAGACACACACAGCCCAAAGAGACACACACAGGCTAAAGAGACACACACAGTCCGAAGAGACACACAAAGCCCAAAGAGACACACACACACAGCCCAAAGAGACAAAAAACGCCCATACAGACACATACATACCAAAAAGATTCAAACACCCCAAAGAGACACACATTGCCCAAAGAGACACACATGGCCTCTAAGAGACACAAACAGCCAAAAGAAACACACAGACCAAAATGACTCAAACATCCCAAGAGACACATACAGCTCAAAGAGATGCACGCGGCCCAAAGAGACGCACACATCCAACAGAGACACACAAAGCCCAAAACGACACAAAAAAGCCAAAAAGCCCAAAACGACACAAACAGCCAAAAGAGGCACACACAGACCATAAAGATTCAAACTGCCCAAAGAGACACACAGCCTAAAGAGACACACACAGCCCAAAGAGACACACACACAGGCTAAAGAGACATACACACAGTCCGAAGAGACACACAAAGCCCAAAGAGACACACACACACAGCCCAAAGAGACAAAAAACTGCCCATACAGACACATACATACCAAAAAGATTCAAACACCCCAAAGAGACACACATTGCCCAAAGAGACACACATGGCCTCTAAGAGACACAAACAGCCAAAAGAAACACACACAGACCAAAATGACTCAAACATCCCAAGAGACACATACAGCTCAAAGAGATGCACGCGGCCCAAAGAGACGCACACATCCAACAGAGACACACAAAGCCCAAAACGACACAAAAAGCCAAAAGAGACACACACACAAAAGACCAAAAAGATTCAAACTGCCCACACATAGCCCAAGAGACACACACAGCCCAAAGAGACACACACACCCAAAGACGACCAACATCCAAAAAAGAGACACACAAAAAAGACCAAAAAAAGACACAAAAAGCCAAAGAGACACACACAGCCAAAAAGATTCAAACAGCCCAAAGAGACACACAGCCTAAAGAGACACAAAACAGCCCAAAGAGACACACACAGCCCACAAGAGAGACACAAACAGCCCAAAGAGACACACACACACAAAAGACAAAAACGCCCATACAGACACATACAGACCAAAAGATTCAAACGCCCCAAAGAGACACACATAACCCAAAGTGACACACACGACCCCTAAGAGACACAAACAGCCAAAAGAAAGACACACAGACCAAAATGACTCAAACAGCCCAAAGAGACACACATAGCCCAAAGAAACACAAACAGCCCCAAAGAGACCCACAAGCCCAATGAGACAAACACAGCCCAAAAAAGACTCAAACAGCCAAAGAGACACAAACAGATCAAAAAGACTCAAACAGTCCAACGAGACACACAGCCCAAAGAGACGCACAAAGCCCAAAGAAACACACACAGCCCAAAGAGACACAAACAGCCCAAAGAGACAAACACAGACCAAAAAGACTCAAACAGCCCAAAGAGACACACAAACAGACCAAAAAGACTCAAACAGCTCAAAGAGACACACAGCCCAAAGAGACACAAACAGCCTCAAGAGACACAAACAGCTCAAAGAGACACAGACAGGCCCCTCATGCAAACAATTCTGAGTGTAGTCTACTATTCCTTAATTAGCAGCATCGTACATTTTGTTTAAATACTTATTTTTTTCATTTTCCAGATTCAAGATTTTTATTTAACACAAATGAATAGACAAGCTGAAGTATTTAAAACGAGCCAACATAGAGCTACGATCGCAATGAATGGTACTTGTTATACCTCCAAATTTGACTCCCCCTCCCCCTCTCCTACCCTCCCCTGCCCCTCAGAAATGGGGGAACGAAGGGAACGTTAGATCCTATTTTAAATTGACAATACTTTTCAAACGTTACTTGTGTATTATACAGACCACATCGGAGAGGTAAAGCTAGGTCAAGTAACAAATTACCTGAGTTAACAACCCCTTCGGGTTTACCTTAACTGTTAATCAGTTTAATCCTTTTTTTCTCCACCGTCATACAATCCAATCACTAATTAGAATCATTCACACTCCTATTATTCAAAACATTAATTAATATCGTTCATTGTCTACGTAAATTAAGTTATAGACAATACTGGTTTAGAAAAACTGGAATAAAATAATTGATTATATTGGCAGCTAAACAAGACGCGCTGGTCATGTATACCGTGAATTAGAAATCCGGTAAAATTGTGTCAGAAAAAACTTGAACCATACCAGATTATACCCACCTAACCAGATTGTACTACCAAACCAGACTGTACTCACCAAACCAGATCCATAGGTACATGCACTGGAAAGCTGCCAGGGAACGTAAAGGCCGCAAAATAGTACCTTGATTACTAAAAAAATGCGTGTTACCTCATAAAAACCCGTCTGCTAAGGCAAGTACCGTTCGTAGTAATAGGTGACTGACCCTGACAAGCCAATGTACCGGTTAGACTACACTGTATATTCATGCCTCAGGCGAGAGGTAAGACAAATTACGCAATCACGTTTTGTATCTATTAATGCTTTACAGAAAACCCGTCTGCTAAGGCAAGTACCGTTCGTAGTAATAGGTGACTGACCCGTGGTAAGCCAATGTACCGGTTAGACTACACTGTATATTCATGCCTCAGGCGAGAGGTAAGACAAATTACGCAATCACGTTTTGTATCTATTAATGCCTTACTACTGATACCTTTTCCACAGTAGCTAAAATAACAACAAGCAAGTAATTTTATTTCCACAATATAATTTCGTATTGAACTTTGTATCTAAGTTTTATGGCTAAATAACAATAATAATTTATTTACTACCCACTATGAACAAAAAGAAGTGGAGTGCATCAAGAACAAAACAAAAAAAAAACAACAACAAAAAAAGCAACTCGCACACTTAACAGTTATTTGCATAAAATTACGTAAATTATGGTGCGCAGTAAAACCTGCAGATAACGACAGCTTTTCCGCAAGCATAGTCGCTTTTTCCCGTAGATCAGGGAGGCCAAATCATGATATTTGATGCCGGTTCTGGAACCACGGAGGGACGCACAAAAGGTACCGAGAAAATTTAAAATAATAAGTCCTGATAGATGTCAGATCTTTAGGCTTCAGAATTGGAAGAAAACCAGATAAAAAAAGAATAGAATGATCGCAAAATGAAGAATATAATTTACCAAGCGCTTCTCTGTTGTACCTCCCTCTATTTGCAGCAATTTTTGAATATCCTATCTGATTTTTATTTTTTTTTTGTAGAAACTGGCAGATCCCGGAGTGTTTTGAGATTATTAGTAATGTGAAGACCAGGCCACCGAAAAGAAGAAACACAGGGAATAGAGAAAAAACCACAATTAAGAGGGAGACTCGCACTCGAATTTAAATGAAGTATATTCGCACTTATCAACGTTCAACATAAGCCCAATCCGTCTGAACTGGTCTGAGATCCAGCTGACAGAATGTGAGAGCCCAGCCTTAGAACGACTGACAAGGAGAACATCGTCCGCATAAGCGAGGTACGAGGACATCAATTCAATCAGAAATGAAAGTCGAAGGCAAAGATGAAAGGATAGGAGCAATACATAACTTAAAAATAGTTGGAGAAAGCACACCACCTTGACGGACCCCACGTCGAAGAAACACCTTTGAATCAGAAACTACTCCATTACATTTTACCCGAATTAAAGAGTTAGAATACCAGTACCGTAACAAAACAACAACAGAAAGGTTAATATTATTGGAAAAAAGTGAATAGAGGGCATGTGAGTGGACAATACTATCGAAAGCTTTCTAAAGATTAAGAGCACAGATATGAAGAGGAGATTTATTATTAACAGTTTGCAACAGGAGGGAAGCTAGAACACGATGGGCGTGCTGACATCCCAGCTTTTTTTGAAAACCAAATTGGTTTTCAACCAAAATTAAACATTTTCTGAAATAAAAAAAGGAGAAGAATACATTAAAAAATTTTGCTAAGATTGTACGAAACAGTAATTGTTCGATAAGAACTACTTTCTGACGAATTTTTTCCACGCTTCAAAACCGAGGTGACTGCCACAGAGAAAACTGTCGGGACCATAGAAGTAGATAAACACATCTGAAACAGTAGCTGAAGGTGATCTATAAAAGTTGGGCAAACTACTTTCAGATAATAAGAAGAAATTCCGTCTTGATCAACAGAGCTAGATTGCATGTTCTTAATAGCTTGACGAACATCAACAGTAGAAACTGGTAATACATAAATTTGAGAAATACAATTAGGCAAACACGACTAAAGAAGATTACTAAAAATCTTATTCAACTTCCCGGTTCACCTTGCCAAAAATATCATTATAATACGACACCCAAGTATGAACTGCTATAGGACTTCCAGAAAACTCACTACTAAGCTTATCCGAATACAGAACATGAGACCACTCCTTTTTCGACACAGGAAAATCAAAACTAGATACCCTAGACTTCCGTAGACGTTATTTATATGCACGCTTGGTGCTTTGCTTCAGATCAAAGACAACTCCTCGATTTGGCTGACCGCAAGACACCCATATTCGTAGCCAAAACTTAGCTTTATTCTTTACAACTTTTAACTCTGGGTCCAAAAACCATTCTGGTTTTCTAGTTTTAACTTTAATTTTTCTAGAGGAACAGCAGTCGCCTCTGCTTGTCTTAAGCACCAAATTTTTTATCATAATATTCATTTAGAGACTGCTTATCATTTGAGAAACGGTCAGTAACTTGAAGCAAATGGTAAGGAACTTTTATAGAACCCATATACGCGGATAACGTAGTAATATAAAGTGCAAAATTAGCTCTACTCCAGTTATTCCTGTAAAACCACTTAGAATTTTTTGTAAATGGTCTAGTAGAACAGAAAGCGACTAGTGAAGCAGAGAACGAAATCGGGAGGTGGTCAATATCACGATCGTCTTCATGAACAAGAACAGTCGATACATTAATATTTGGCAAGGAAACTACATGGTCAATATTAGACAAACTTCCAGATTGGTGAATATATGAATAATCAACGCTTTTCTTGACTATTTTATAAGCAGAAAAATCATCAAGGACTATATCGGATCGAACTGACTGAATTGTAGTATCTGTGTTGAAGTCATCAACCACTATGAAATCATAACCAGTCGATACAATAGACGCAAGAATAGCCTTAAGATTTGCCGAGGCCTTGATATACAAGTTTAAAGTGGAAATAGTTTTCTTGTTACACGGGAGATAACCACTTATCAGTACAGTATTACCAAATCGAACCGCAAGGATGAATTTATAACTGTGAAAGCACACTGGAGGGAACAAACTCAGGTTATTCTTAATAATGCACGCGAGGCCTCCAGAAGGTCTGCCAAAAGTGACCTCAGCATTAGTTGTGAAAACGGAATGGTTACGACTTCTTTTTAACACATTAACACTAGGAGAAGTCAGGAGGTGTTCTTGAAGGTATACTGTGTCAAACCAATCACACAATTCATCAATCTTATGCTCCTTTAAACGAGTACCATTTATATCAAGCGAAACAATCGAAACAGCACACATCATTTCTTCTTGGCAATGATATCTCTCAGCACCTTGCATCTAAGACTAAAGGAGGCATGATTTTCACCACAATTGGCACATCTTGCATCAAGCTGGCAGGGAGAATCGTTGGTGGAAATATGAGGGCCCGCATAGCGTGCACACTTTGCAAACCAAATTTGTACAATCAGCTACTCTATGGTCTGGCGAACGGCATTTGAGACAGCACCGAGATGCCGACAGATATTCTTTCACAGATAAGTATTCATATCCAACTTTAACACCATTTTGCATAGCCTTGGCTTTCGACATGGAGTCACAAAACTCAAGCTTAACCGTGCCAATGTCACCGAGCCCCATAGCTTTCACCGCACCTGGATATCCTTTAAAGAATGAGAGGTCTAAGTCCTTCGATATTCCTTTGACTATCCCGAAAACCGCTTAGTGATCACCTTTGTTAGAGATTCTGCTAAAAATCACTGAAATTGAGTCTTTGCATTCTTCAGCAGCAGATTTTTCAACATTAATTAGCCATTTGTCACCTCGCAAACTCGACTTGGTAACTGCATCATGACAGCTTACTTTATCGAGAATTTCTTTGCGTTTTATCGAATCATTTAGTGTTTGTGGCACTTTATAGACAACAACAGTGGTGTGAGATTCAGTTGACAGCATCGCAAGGGAATGCAGTGGTGGAAAGTGATTATCATACGAATCGAGCTTACTTGAAACAGTCTTTACGAAGTGTTCCATTCTATTCAATTTTGTGTTCAAACTCGAATAAACCAAAGCAGGGATGACAGGAACATCCTTTGGAGAACGAAGTACAAACATCGGTAGGTCTATGTCTTCATCATCAAATTTCACAAATATGCTTAACATATCCTTCAGATGGCTTTCCAAAGCCTTCGGCCCTGTCTTCTTGGAAGTTCAGTCCCAGGTACGGCCACATCGTAGAGGAGTCTATTAGCTTCGATTACACTCGGCAGGTACAGAAAAAAACTCCTTTCCAAACTTCAGTCTTTCGTTTTCATTCACTTCATTATCACGGTTGAATTGCAAAAAATGTAAAACCGGCGAAAAAACAAGTCCATTATTCACTATTCACTGTAAATATCATAAGAACCAATTACCAATAAGAGCCAGAAACCAATATTTGAAGGAAGCGTAGTTTCCTGCTACCAGATCCCCGCAATTTAAGGGAGTAACACTCCCGGCAGGTACAACGGCCCTTGCGACAAGAAACTCCCCTCTTCTGCTCGCTTATTAGAAAAATTGAATTATAATCAAATTATAAAATCAAATTAAAAAGATAGTAGAATAATAGAGCAACTTATATGAGTGAGTAGGTATATCCAATGGTAAAATAGTCCGTAAATATCAATTTATTATTTCACTTATTGCGAAACTGAAGGTCACTGCAATCCGCTGTAAATCATTCCAAATTTAATCCGGCTTAAATATCAATAAATGTTCATAGGTCAAATGCTAAATGATAACTGTGACTATTCTTTACTACTGTAGCAACTGTCTCTGAACCCACCTCATAATGCATGGATAGCGTTCCAGGTTATATACAAATTCTTTTTGATCTTGTTAACTTGCATTATTTTTTTTGTCAGGGGGGGGGGGGGGAAATAAATTTAGATTTTGTCTGCCTCGTCCCGTACCATCAATACTGTAAATACTACAATTTTGGTTTAGAGTGAAAGTTGAACATATTTTATAATAGAATAATGGTGTGGTCAAGTGATTTTATGGTAGTAAGGTGAGATTGTAGTAGATATCTTATTTCTTCCTTTATAGGGGAGATAATTATGGCCCTAAGATAATTAAACTTTGGTAGCTTGGCTTAGGCTATAACCTGACTAATGAAGCGTACCAACTGGGAGTATTCGAGGGATTAAATTTAGATTGTAGAGAGGTTGGCTATAACACAATACTTTTATTCAACTAACATACACTAGTACAGGGTTTGATAATATATATTCCGGTGGGACTGGTTGTCCTAGGGAGTCATACAAATATAAGAAATCTATAATTAAGTATAATACAATAAGATACTTGAACACTTACAATACTTCATCAATATTCCAAGGTATTTCTAAATCAACGGACCAGAGGTCAGTCCGGAATTAAATTAATATCAGGCTGCCCGTTCCCATAAAATGTATCTTTTATACATTTCATCAACCACACCTTATCGGGGCCCACTGACGCACATAGCTAGGATGTGCTGATTTCTCAATTTCTTATTTAGCATACACATAGAAGGATGTGTTCCTTATCTTAATAAAAATTGGTATTTCTAAACTTTGTATTTGCGTCTTAATGTTTTTTCTAAATTCCCAATTTGACTTAGTTAGAAAACATCACCCCAATACTTCCTATTTTGGGAAGAGTTGCCCCAACTCTAAATATTTTAGTTTTAAAGCAACAATTTTTTTTAATTTTGTATATGGTTCTTATTCTGCCATTTTTGGGTCATTCTGTGCATATACCCTCAATGGGTTTCTTTAGGGTCACATTTATGGCCAAATATATACCATGTCCTTTCTTCCAAGGATAGCAATTTTTGGAATTTATCCTTTCTATTCTCTTTTTTTTCTTTTGTCTTTAAGACTATAAAATTCTCTTTTCGTCCTCATTCTTAAATGCATTTTCTGTTTTAGTTTGACCCACAGTGGCTTAAGCATTATATTAGTGCTTTTGCTTAAATTAGACTTAAAGTCATATTAGAAACTATTGATTAAATGAGTTTAAATTTAATCCCCATTAACAATTTAATTTATCTGGGTGATGCGGTTAATTTAACATTTATTATCCGGGTTTAGAAATGCCTTGGACAAATTATACATAACAATTTTGGTTTTTAAACTTTCCCATATTTTTCAACACAAACCATTTTCACATATTCTTTCAATTATATAAGCCATTTAGGCTACGTAGCACTTTCTTTGATATTTTCTAGGCATAATTTAAGTTCTGATTTTTTCTCACTTTATGATGAACTGGTAGCAAAGTTCTATAATACTGCCTACAGCTCCCAAAATATTAGTTGACCAGTTATGGTTTGGTTTCTGATGGTATGAGCTGTTGGTATCAGGATAAAATTGAACTGGCTTAGAAATTTGCTACTTTCCAAAAATGCGTTAAAAAATGATTGAAAAATGGATCCGAAAAGATGTTGCGAAAAATTGGATTTCCCAAAAAAACTCAGGCTGTATCTAAAATAAATATTCACATTAGAATACAAATAAAGCATTACATATATAGTAAACAAAAAAACACTCAATTTTGTATATATAACCGTATTCTACTTTTTTTTTTCTTTTTTTTTAAGCGAGAGGTTAATTATTTTTACTTACTTTTCTCTTTTTTACTTTAAACATGATATGTCTCTTATATAGAAACATTATGTTTCTTGCTGGCAAGTTGTTGCATCATCCTTTTCAAACTTAATATAGAATTATTAATCACCTAACGGATTATTATGCAATAAATAAAAAATATTTATACGTTGACTTGAAGTCAGAAAGTTTATATATAACATTAATTCACTAGTTAACACTTAAAGCATTTATGAAAAAATAAAACACAGTATAGACTAGCATTGGAATTAATTCCAATTAGTGCTTTGTTAATTGCTTATAAAGTATTAATACAGAATACTTCTTGAAGGATACAAAAAGCAAAATATAAAAAAACAAAAATACTCAACATATTAATTCAATATATTTATAATTTAAAATGACTTAAGTTATGTTTTTACATAATTTAATTGTTTAAACACAACCAATAGTTATATACCCTTACAATTCAGTAAGTCACAGCAATATTTATTTTTTTTTACAACTTTTTATTATTTCCATCAAGACTTTTATCTGATAAGTCTTAAACTGCAATTAAAATGTTTACAAAAAAAAAATCAAATCTAACAAATAGATTTATACACTATAACTGAGAACTGGGATTAGCCACTATTTTGGCAACAGTTCTTACTATTCAAATTTATACATTTACAATTCTATACGATAACAATTCCATATTTATTAAAGGTTTTCAAAATACCTTTATAACTTTATATTTTTTCTCACTAACATTTGTTACCACTATATATATTTTCCATATACGACTATATACATATAAGTATATACGATATATATACATATCGTATATATACTATTTACGACTATATAAGGTTTGCATTTTATAATTATTTATGACATGCTAGTCATTTTTCCCGAAAACGACTCCCACATGAACAGCATAATTTTCCATCTCACCGGAAGCATAATTTCAGTATTTTTATTTAATCACAGACAGGATTACACCTGTGGCTGCTAGGTGCAACCTAGCATAATATTCTACTTATTTCTACTAATTTAGTACAAAAGACTCGTTTTAGTTTGATTGGGACAGATAAATATGCACGTATATCGAAGTTTAGCCGGCTCCATTTAACTCTATTACTTTAGTTTCGTCTGGCTTACAAAAATCTAACTGTAACCATGGTATTTTTTGTTTGATTCATAGAGCATGATTTAATCAAATTTTACGCCCATTTGTTCTTAGAAATGTATCTTTTACGATATACTGGTTACAAATTTTATTCTAGCTTTAATTACGATCTTATTTGCAGGGAAAAAGAGAAACTAATTTCATTGGCAATGCTAATAGCTTTAAATGCGGTGTTTTCTATCTGCAGTTTTCATCGTGGACCTATTTATTTTGTGTATAGGTGACTTTCCTAACTAAAAAAATATTCAGGTCATCCCAAATTCTGTTTTTGTGATAGGGGTAATCAGAGCTTATGCGGTTTCCCTTTATCTTTTTATGATTCGCACGGGCCTTTTTTCCTTAGTTTAATTTCTGTCTTATTTCCATAGAGTCATTGAGTGTAATTGTGCCAGTTCACTTGTTTATTTAGGGTTTGACTTTTACGATCGTGGTAGCAGTAGCTTCGATTTGTTTCTTTTTCTCTATTATAAAATACCTTTATAACTCTATATGTTTTCTCACTAACATTTGTTACCACTATATATATTTTCCATATACGAATATATACATTTATCTTTCGCTTGTTTTTAATCTTTGTTTTACAACTTTTCTTTAGTTCTATTTCGAACAAACTTGCGTCATTAACTGTTTTCAGCTTACTCTATGTCTATTTTTGATTCAAACTTATGAGCTTTTTTAATTCTTTTCGAATTTCAGGTATTTGAGACAGTTAAATAACGGCTTTGCCTGTATTCTCTTTTTTTTTTCAGCTTCAATGTCCGTTTAGGAAAAGGCTCAACTTACAGGTTAGATTTGATAAAATCAAAATTTAGCTATTCACCTTTTTACCTGTTATGACATATTCAGCGTACTTTTGCCTTCATCTAAGGTTTGCTTACTACATGTTTCTTCCGGTTGCTCAACATACATTTCCAGGTTCTCTTTTCTAACGGCTAATGCTGAAAGGACTGTTATGAGCCTGCACACAGTAATTAATTGGTTATAGCCACCCTTTGTATTTGTCGCCACAGTTTTCTGTTGGGCTATTTTCTTATCAAGCAAATTGGTCCTTCTGCAGGGAAGATACCTTGCCTTTATGGCATACGGGTAATTTATTTTAAGACAAATAATTGAATATGACTATTTTCTCTTTAAATTCCAAATTTTTAGTGGTATTGCCTTACGTTTCAACTTCAAATTAGGTCCTTTAGGCTATTAATAAGCATTTTATAATTGTTTATGCCATGCTAGTAATTTTTCCGAAAACGACTCCCACATGAACAGCATAAATTTTCCATCTCACCTGAAGCATAATTTCAGTATTTTTATTTAATCACAGACATGATTACACCTGTGGCTACAAGGTGTAACCTAGCATATAATATTCTACTTACTTCTACTAATTTAGTACAAAAGTCTTGTTTTAGTTTAATTTGGTCAGATAAATATGCACGTATATCAAAGTTTAGCCGGCTCCATTTAACTCTATTACTTTAATTTCGTCTGGCTTACAAAAATCTAACTGTAGCCATGGTATTTTTCGTTTGATTCATAGAGCATGATTCAATCAAATTTTGCGCCCATTTGTTCATAGAAATACAATTTTTACGATATACTGGTTACAAATTTTACTCTAGATTTAATTACGATCTTATTTGCAAGGAAAAAGAGAAATTAATTTCATGGGCAATGCTAGTACCTTTAAATGCGGTGTTTGCTATCTGTGGTTTTCATCGTTGAGCTATTTATTTTGTGTATACGTGACTTTCCTAACTAAAAAAAATATTCAGGTCATCCCAAATTCTGTTTTTGCGATAGGGGTTATCAGAGCTTATGCGGTTTTCCTTTATCTTTTTATGATTCGCACTGGCCTTTTTCCCTTAGTTTAATTTCTGTCTTATTTCCATAAAGTCATTGAGCGTAATTGTGCCAGTTCACTTGTTATTTAGGGTTTGACTTTTACGATCATGGTAACAGTAGCTTCGATTTGTTTCTTTTTCAAAGCCACTCATCCCGATCATAATTGTTATATCTAAAATATCTTCTTCGATATATTGACTAATACCTTCAACTTAAGGGTTAATTTGATCCAAATTTCTGATGTAAATTTGGTTTTTGGTGGATCTCCCAAACGGTAAGACAATCAGCAGTTTTAATTTTTAAATGCTGATTGTTTTATCGTTTGTGCCTTTTGCTTGCAATTTCCTCGTCCTGTTTGTTTTTGTGAATGGTGTGCTGTGAACTTATTTAATATGTGAAATTACTTATACCTGAAAAAAACTGTGTTTTATACTGTGCTATGCTTTCTAAATTGTGACAATTTTTCTCTACGAGTCTTATTTATGTATACCGTCCTTACTGGGTAAGTATTCATCTGTTATCTTCTACTAATTATAATAAGATTACAACCAGCTTATACATGTAGTGCACTTAATGTAAATTCTTGCTGCCTTTCCTATTATTATTATATTTACTTCTCGTCAAAATAAAAAATTGAATTCTACTGCAGATGCTACCTCAGAGGGTCAAAGGTCAGTAGATGCGTTGGATGTACTTAAAATTGAGAGGTCAGGAGAGATTGAGCTCACTCAAAATCTGCTAGCTTCCAATGACCCTATTTCAGTAGTCTACCCTGTTTCATTGTTTTTATAACAATCAAAAATTTTTTTTCAATATACATATCAGAAGAATCGCCTTTTAATTCTAGTTTTGAATAGATATAATTCAGTTAGTTTCACTACACCCATCAGAGGTTACGGTGCAATAATTAATTTCTGCTATGAAATGTAATTTCGATAATTCTGATCCGAAAACCATTGACGAAGTTTTACTTTATTCCAGAAACAAAATTAGTAAAAAAAGCTGTGACGTCATTTAGATCCGATTATTTCTCTCTGGGAACCGCTTAACGAATCTTTAGGCTATGATTTTTGAGGGGTTAATTTCCATGTTAACAATTTTTACTGAGGAGATATATTATGAAGGAAACTTGGACGATATTTACATCTGCCAGGGTTACTATTATTTTATTCAAATACTAAGCCACTGGACGCAACGCTAGTTTTGCCTTTTTCAGTCTCCTGATCTGCATTCTGGATTCCAAATTTTTGTTTCTCCTCTTTGAAACATTGACAAGTTTTCCTGTGGTCTCTATAGTGTGGCTTACAAGATTCCAAATTTGAGCGTGGTTTTGTTGCTTCGTCAAATGACTTTAGCCTCTGTTCCTCTCGATGTTTGACTTTTTTCATTAGGGATTTAGCCACTTGTACTGCTGAAGAAGGGGCTTGCTGCTGTTATATTCTGGCTCTTAATTTTTTTCATAGTTTTTCTCTTAACGTGGCTTTTCTTAACGAGGGCCCAGGTTTAGTTATATCCGTTTCTGTAGAAGAATTATCGGTTTCACATTCTGTTAGCTTGCGTCGGGTAGATGGTGTTTGCTCCAAAAACAATTTTTGTGCTAAGACTGTAGGCGAGTCTAGCGTATGAAATTCAGACAATTCTTGGGTTTCTTCTAATTTTCTTCTGCTTTTGACATAACCTCTTGTTTATTATCTCTTAAACCAGTAGTTTGTTTTTGAAACTCTTCTCTCTCACTTTCATCGGTAGTATCCAATGGGCATTGAACCTCACCCCTTTTCTCTTGTTTGTTGTGGAAAGTTTGTAGCCAGGACTGGGCTAAATATTCCATCCACTTCTCCAAACTGTTGTGGTCCTTAAAAAGTTTATAGAATTTATATTAACCTCTTGGTTTCTTCTAATTTTCTTCTGCTTTTGACTTAACCTCTTGTTTATTATCTCTTAAACCAGTAGTTTGTTTTTGAAACTCTTCTCTCTCACTTTCATCGGTAGTATCCAATGGGCATTGAACCTCACCCCTTTTCTCTTGTTTGTTGTGGAAAGTTTGTAGCCAGGACTGGGCTAAATATTTCCATCCACTTCTCCCAACTGTTGTGGTCCTTAAAAAAAGTTCATAGAATTTATATTATCTGATATATACTGGTGCAATTGTTTTATCTATTTCTTCATTTGAAGAAATGGTCTCTGATTTCCATGGTTTTGAGAAAAATCCTTTTTTCACTCTATTATGGTGTACTATTTCTTCCTTTCGTTATACTGATGCTTTAAAAACATAGGTTAAGTTATTTGGTAGAATTTTTACAATTCTGAAAGGTCCGTCTCATTTCAGTTTTAACTTTTTTGTCCCTTCCAGGTTCTTTTTGTGTACATAGACCAAGTCTCCTAAACAATAATTAGTCTTATTTTGGCTTTTTCCGTCATATGTTGCTTTTTGTGCTGTCTTTGCATCTTCCAAATTGTCTTTAACCTGTTCCATAGCTTGTCTCATATGCATAACTATTTCTTGTTTATATTGATCAAGATTTGTGTACATTCTATCATTTTGTATTTCATCCATACAAATTCTGGGATCTCTTAGATGTTGTAAAAAATTGCGTTTCTTGCAAAAAACGTGAGAAAGCCGTATTCACTGCAAAAACTGCAAATAGTAGGTGGTCTAACCAATTTTCATTTTCCTGTCTTGCGTGTATCCCCAGCATATAAGATAATTCTCTATGTTTTCGTTAAAATTTTCCATTAGCTGACGCCATGTACGCCAAGGTATACCAGCGCTTTATACCTAAATATTCCGTAATTTCGTCTAATAGTTTGGCTCTAAAGCATGGCCCATTGTCACTAAGTAAAATTCGAAGGAAAATACCGTGTTCCAAAAATAGCCGGTTGAGTAAAACTTTCGTTTTAGCGCTTCCCTTTTCGTCTATAATTGGAAAGCGTATAAATATGAGTTGAAATGATCAACTATCGTTAATACACACAGGTTTCCTTTCCAGGAAACTGGTAAACCTCCTCCTTTTCTCCCAATGTCTAGAGACATTAATTCTCCTACCCCTGAAGGGGTGGGGTATTTACCCAATTCTGCCTTAGGCGTCTTTGGTGGTGACTTTTGTTTGGTACACTCTTGACAGCCTTGTATGAAAGTTTTTTACTTTTGAGCACATTTTTTTAAATTAAAAATTTCATTTTATTCTACCAATAGTTTTCGCTTCTCCCATGTGGCAGTCATTTGTTGCAAGTATCATCTATAAAATTTCTCCTTCCAGTGAATTTGGAATTACTGGAATAATTTTTAATTCATTTTTTATGTGCTCTTGTGGTGCTCTGTAATATCTTATCAAAAGATTTTTAATTTCATCCTGATCAAAATTATCTAAGGCCTTCAAAAAATGTTTGAAGTGTTCCGTTTAGTAAAAGGGATTTCATGTCTGAACAAAAATCATCTTTATCTTGATGATTCAAATTATTTCTATTAGATAATATTTCCACCCTATCCAGATCGTTTTGGATGGCGGTTATAAAATCTCCTTCCGTATTTGGGTTCCGTGATAGATAGTCTGGTAGAATATTTGTACAACCCTATATATATATATATATATATATATATATATATATATATATATATATATATATATATATATATATATATATATATATATATATATATATATATATATATATATATATATATATATATATATATATATATATATATATATATATATATATATATATATAATATATATATATATATATATATATATATATATATATATATATATATATATATATATACATATATATATATAATATATATATATATATATATATATATATATATATATATATATATATATATATATATATATATATATATATATATATATATATATATATATATATATATATATATATATATTATATATATATATATATATATATATATATATATATATATATATATATATACATATATATATATATATATATATATATATATATATATATATATATATATATGTATATATGTATATATATATATATATATATATTATATATATATATATATATATATATATATATATATATATATATATATATATATATATATATATATATATATATATATATATATATATATATATATATATATATATAATATATATATATATATATATATATATATATATATATATATATATATATATATATATATATATATATATATATATATATATATATATATATATATATATATATATATATATATATATATATATATATATATATATATATATATATATATATATATATATTATATATATATACGAGTATATATATATATATATATATATATATATATATATATATATATATATATATATATATATATATATATATATATATATATATATATATATATATATATATATATATATATATATATATATATATATATATATATATATATATATATATATATATATATATATATATATATATATATATATATATATATATATATATATATATAATATATATATATATATATATTGGGGTATATGGATATGCTTCAAGACGTAGTATCCAATTTGTCATCCACACTGAAGTATTTTGCATCGTATGTAACCAAATTAGCTATTTTTGATCTACGCGTAAAGTGAACTTTTTCCGAGCAAAAATTGGCAAAAATATTCCATAAAAACTACAACTGCTAGGCATTCTCTTTTATCCGTTGATTATTTTCTTTCTGCCTCTGTTACGACCTGCTGGCGTATTGGACTATTGATTCTACCCCTTCAGAATTTATATTTAATAATATAGCCCCAACTCCGTACGCCAAAGCATCTGTTTATAAACAGAAGTTTTGTGACAAAACCTGGTAGCTTAATTATTCGCGCCTTTAATAATTGCCTTTTTTATTTCATTCAGCGCTTTTATCGCGTCTGGTGGACATTGGAATTTGATTCTTTCAAAAGGTTGGTCAAGGGTTGTTCTATGGCAAAAAATTTTTTAATCTATCATCGGAAATAACTCAACAAACCAGACACTAATCTGCACCTTTTTTGATCTTTTCGTGGTTAAATTAGTTCTATGACCGTAAATTTTTTGGATTTGGCAAAATAGTACCTAGGTTTATCAGATGTCCAAGAAAAACTAGTTTTGGCACTACAATTTTTAGATTTTCTGGTTTTAATTTTAAGCCTGCCTTTTAAAATTTTCCCGGTATTCTTCTAAGTTCAATTAAATGGTCTTCCAGGTTTACAGTAAACAAAATTACATCATCAAAGTAAGCCAAGGCATCTGTTTTCCTTTCTGGTTCGTTGTCTTTTAACACTAAATTCATTAGTCGACTAAAGCAGTTTGGAGTAAATGATAAGCCAAACGGTATACGCTCAAACGTGAACGTACTTCCATCGTCTGAGATTACTGTTGCCTTGTGTTTTATTTCTGGGTCTAGGGCTTTTTGCCAATATCCCTCTATCAGGTCAGAACTAGTGTAGTGTTTTGAACCTCCCAGAGAATCTAATATCGTATTGATTCGTGGAAATTTCATAACATCCTTTACCCTGACTGCCCGTCTAAAATCTATGCACAGTATTGTCGTTTTTTCTGACTATTACTAGTGGAAAAACACCAGTCACTAACATTCTTTTTAATTATACCCTGTTCTTCCATTTCTTTTATTTGGTTATCTAGCCATGGTTTTAAATGATAAGGTGTTTTATACGGTGTTTTTTTTAATTGGAGGATCCTGTGTTTGTATTTTGTGCGTGATTAAGTGTATTGTGATTAAGTGTATTGGTTTTTGTGCTGTTAATCTGTAATCCGCTTTGTGTCTTGCGATTGTCCATCTAAAGTCCCAAAGAATATTACCAAACCGGGTTTTTATATTTTCCGGTAAATATACTTGATTAAACTGTTTCAAAAATCAGTTTCTGTCATTCCATAGTTTTCTTCCGGTTTCGACGATATTTTCTCGTGGCTAGTAAAATTTACGCTTAATTCTGAGCTGCTTAGTGATTCTATTTCTGAATTTGAAATCTTGTCCAACGATCCTAGCGCTATTTAGCGTAGCTTTGCTTTATTATTACTTAGATTTGATAATTTTAAATATGTGATCCCATTTTCAATTTTAATAATTAGATTTTCCAACAACATTGTGGGATATTCTTCGAGGGTGTACCGACCTATAATGGCATCCATTGTTTTATTCTTTCCTTCTCTTCTATTTAATGTTTGCTAGCACTTACGCTGATGTTCCCCCTTCTATTATGATTTTCCCGTTTATTCTTAAGTTATAATCCGAAATATTACTATCTTTATCTGTTATTACGCAAGTTTGCCTATTAGCTTCGTTTGGCTGGTTTATATTTATTTTATCAGTCAGGGTTTCCCATACGATCCCATATTTTCTTATAGCATCTACTCCTAGAATACAAGGAAATGGTAGTTGCTTATTTATTATCACCGTTACTGTTATTTCTTTATCCCCTGTGCTAAATCTTAATGGATATTCCCCAAAAATTATCAGCTTGTGACCTGTTACTGATGTCAGGGTATTCTGGCATTTTCTCTCACGCGATTTGTTACACTAGGAGGAAACCTCTTAAAAACTTCCCCTCGAATTAATGATTTAGACGCACCCGTATCAAGTAAACACGGTAAATTTTGAAAACACCCAATTTTAAAACAGCGCAAAATTGGTAGATTATTATTATTTGTATCTGTATCACAACACTCTAAACTATATAAAGGGGTCTTTGTAATGATTTCAGCTCTGTCAGCTCTTACAGGCTGGTTTCTCCGTTTAGATGTCCACTGTTTAATCAAAAGTTTTTTGGGTTATTTTAGTTTTCTTCCGTGTTGCTATTTTGACCCTGGGTGTCGTTTACCGTTTGATTTCTAGGCCTAAATTCAGGAATATTATGCGATGTTTGCCAAGTATTATTTGTTCCCTCCTTCCTAAATTTCTGCCCTCTGCATTTTGAACTGGTGTCTTGTCTTGTACGTCTTGCCTTCTTTATGTATTCTATGCCAGCAATCTGCCGCATAGTGATTCGGCTTGCCATAATAATCGAAATTAAAACTTCTCTTAAATTGTTTGTTGGTTTCTTGGGTTTCTATGTGGTGTATGATTACTTTTAAATATTCTTGATCCATCATTTTGGTTCTCCAACTATCTGTCTTTGGTTGGGTGAGTGCCCTTATTTTCTATAGTTACTTGCCGCTAACGACTCAAGGTCGTGGAATCTGTCGGCCCCTTCTCTAGACGGCGACCCTTGGCCTCTGTTACGGCTTTTTGGTTCACGATTTGGCTCCTCAAAGCTCACTCGCTTTTGTCCCCTTTCATATTGTACACTTTCTCGGGTTCCTGTGTTATTTATTGACATCTGATCAAATTTTTTCATGGCCTTGTCATTTTTACCTCTGTGTCTACTAGGATTATCGCCTGCTCTAGAATTTCTGGTTTTGGCGATAATATTAGTCTTAATAGCTTTTTTGGTAACCCTTGCGTAAAAGTATATAATTGTACTTTCTGTACCATCTCGTCATTTCCGCCTTTCTCTAACTGTAAACATACAGACCGACAAATTTTGTCATATTCCCTGATACTAGCTGAGGTATTGAATTTCACTACCTCTGTTCTTAGCCTCTCGGAAACACTCGTTTCTATGAACCTTGTTTTAAAAGATTCAATTTGAGTGCTAATGTCCTTGGGCTCTTTTTCCTCAATGGCCTCAATTGTTTAAGGGCGCTTCCCTTTAATCTAACTGTAACGTAATGTTCTTTGACCTTATCGTCAAACGACTCTGTTAGTTCGTCGAAAATTTTCAATTTTTTGATAAACTCATCGACATCTGAAATTCCCGCATATTCTGGTATAATTTTGGCAATTTCAAGTACCGTTAATAGGGCAGTCATATTTTCATCTGGTAAAGCAATTTTTTTCAATCTGCAATTTTTTTCTAACCCTGTCGACCAAGTTTTTCCAACCGCCACCAGCTGTGGTAAAGTGATTTTAAGGCTGTAGGGTGAAGTTGTAGTTGTTGCCATTATTTCTCCCTTTATAGGGGAGATGATTATGGCCCTAATGTATTTAACATTGGGTACCGCGCCTTGGGCTATGACCTGACTAAAGAGGCGTACCAGCTAGGAATATTCGAGGGATTAAATTTATATTGTAGAGAGGTTGACTATAACACACTACTTTTATTCAACTAACATACACCAGTACAGGGTTTGATAATATATATTCCGCTGGGACTGGTTGTTCCAGGGAGTCAAACAAATATAAGAAATCTACAATAAGTATAATACAATAAGATACTTAAATACTTACAATACTCCAACAATAGTCCAAGGTTTTTCTAAATCAACGGACCAGAGGTCAGTCTAGCATAAAATTAGTATCAGGCTGCCAGTTCCCATAAAATTTATATTTTATACATTTCATCAACCACATCTTATTGGGGCCCACTGACGTACATAGATAGGAAGTGGTGATTTCTCTATTTCTTATGAAGCATACACATACCAGGATGTGTTCTTTATCTTAATTAAATAAAAAAAAAAAACAAGTTTTTTTTAACTGAAAGTAAGGAACGACGTTAAAACTTAAAACGAACAGAAATTATTCCGTATATGAAGGGGGCTGTCCCCTCCTCAACGCCTCGCTCTTTACGCTAAAGTTTTTTATTGTTTAAAAAAATAGAGTTGTGAGAAAGTCAAATTTTAGCGTAAAGAGCGAGGCGTTGAGGAGGGGACAGCCCCCTTCATATACGGAATAATTTCTGTTCGTTTTAAGTTTTAACGTCGTTCCTTACTTTCAGTTAAAAAACTTGTTTTTTTTATTTAATTTTTGAACGTTTTTGAATTAATGCAGGTTTTGATTTTGGCTCACCGTACATGAATAATTAAAACAAAATTTGCATATTATATTTGGTTAAATGGCTTTCTCGAAACTTGTTTAATTTTATTTACGAACGTTTTTATTAGTAATAAAATATACGTAACTTAGAATTAACTTACGTAACGAACTTCTATATTCATAAATTTTTAACACGTATATTAGGGGGTTCGCCCCCTACTCAATACCTGCTCTTTAAACTATAGTTCGAATTTTTTTTTTCAGTTCTTTAAAAAAAGACCTCTTAATCACAATCAGTTGATCAGTTGAAAAACTTGTTTTTTTTTTATTTAATTCCTGATCTTTTTCTTTAATAATGCTGGGAAATCCGGCGCCCCTTCATAGCAATGTCCCTTCCCCCATGAAAACTTCCTTCATGGAAAGATCCTTCCCTATAGCCCCCGACCCTCTCCTTCCCCCACCTACCAGAAAAAATCTCCTCTGAAAAAGTCTGTATACTTCCCAATAACCAATACTATATGTTAACATTGAGTAAAGTTCATAACTTTCAGCCCTCCCCCTGGGGACTTTGGGGGATAAAGTCATCCTAAAAGACATTTTTATCATATTTTTGACCATGCTGAACAAAATGGCTATCTCAAAATTTTGATCGGGTGACTTTGGGAAAAAAAATTAGCGTGGGAGGGGGCCTAGTTGCCCTCCATTTTTTTTGGTCACTTAAAAAGGGCACTAGAACTTTTAATTTCCATTCCAATGAGCCCTCCCACAATATTCTAGGACCACTGGGTCGATACGATCACCCCTGGGAAAAAAAAAAAAAAAAAACAAACAAACAAACAAATAAACACGCATCCGTGATCTTTCTTCTGGCAAAAAATGGAAAATTCCACATTTTTGTAGATAGGAGCTTGAAACCTCTACAGTAGGGTTCTCGGATACGCTGAATATGATGGTGTTATTTTCATTAAGGTTCTATAACTTTTAGAGGGTCTTTCCCGCTTTTTTCGAAAATCAGCCAAATTTTCTCAGGCACGTAACTTTTGATGGGTAAGATTAAACTTAATAAAACTTATATATTTGAAATCAGAATTAAAATCTGATTCTTTTGATGTATCTATTGGTATCAAAATCTCGTTTTTTAGAGTTTCGGTTACCATTGAGCCGGGTCGCTCCTTACTTACAGTTCGTTACCACGAACTGTTTGATAAAAATTGGTATTTCTAAAATTTGTATTTGCGTCTTAATGTTTTTTTCTAAATTCCAAATTTGACTTAATTAGAAAGTGTCACCACAATGGTACTACTAAAAAAAGATGCATACTGCTGTTCATTTAAAAAGAACTTAAGCTCTCAAATAAGCCTACTAAAATGGTACAGAGTTAGACTAATCGAATAAAGAGTATAACAATCATGAAATATATACTTACCCAGTACAATTATCAAACAGCTCATGGTAACAAACTGTAAGTGAGGAGCTACTCGGCTCAATAACAATGAAAAATAAAACAAAAATGGAATTTTGACAGAAATAGATACGTCAAAAGAATTGGCTTTTTATTTTAATTTCAAATATATAGACTGCTTTCGGTTTAATTTTGCCTCCTAAAAGCGCTGAGAAAAATAGAAGGGTCTGAGAAATTGTGCCTCGTTTTTTAAAAAAGGAAAACACCCCAAAATCTCAAAGGATCTTAATAGAAGTCATAATACCAGGTTCAGCGTATTAGAGAACCTCAATTTAAAGGTTTCAGGACACTTACTGCAAAAATGAAGAATTTGTATTTTTGCAAGAAGAAAGATCACGGATGCATGTTAATTTTCTTCCCCAGGGATGATGGTTTTGAACCATGGTCCTAAAAGATCAAGAGAGCGCTCATTCAAACGGAAATTAATAGTTTTAGTTCCCTTTTTAAGTAACCAAAAGATTGGAGGGTAACTAGCCCCCTTCCATGCTCCTTTCCCTCCAAAGGTGTTCCACCAATATTGAGAGAAAGACATATTGTTCAGCAAACTGAAAAGTAAAACAATTATACATCTGGGGATGATATTAGCCCCCACAGCCCCTGGGAAAATAGGCAAATGAAATTTTCCAAGGAGAAAAATTTTCGTTGGGAGGGACGTTTCTTGAGAAATTTCTTAGGAGCACTTTTCTAATTTTCTTTTTAGAGAATCAATTTTAGACGTGGAGAGGTTCCAGGGGAACTTTCCATGGGAAATAATCTGCAATTTTGGAAATGTTTGGGGGGATTTTTCGGAGATGGGAAAATTTTCCATGGGAAGAATTCTCCATGGAGGAACTTTCCACGAGCGAATATTTCCTTCTGGGAGGCAGGGTTTCTGGGACACATTTTCTGAGTAATGGGGGATTTCTAGATTTGAAGATGGGCCAGATATCAGCCAAAAATATTTTTTTGTCAAATGTAAGTAAGGAGAATCCTCCAAAAAAAACTGTACAGAGGAAAATTTCTGAGGGAATTTTTAGAAATGATGTATTTTATTTGAGCGGGGGGGGGGGGGGATACTAAGTGGAAGAAATTTTCCATGGAGGATCTATTAGTGTGAAAAGATTTCCCAAGAGTGGGGATTCCACGACGATATTTGAAAAGCAGTCATAAATTAAACAACAGAAATTTTCTTGATCTCAAAGTATGGAAAAACATCAAAAATAGACCAAGCAGATATAATTCTATATACAAAGGGGCTGCCCCCTCCTCAATCTCTTTTTCTCTATTCTAACGGTTGACTTGGTGTCTTAATTCCTTAAGAGCAACTCCTGAAACGCAGGGGCGTTTAATTTCAATGCGAAGTTTTTTCGAGAACTTAAAAGTATTAGCGTAAAAAAAAAAAAAGAGGAATTGAGGAGGGAACAGTCCCCCTCATATATGGAATAATTCCTAATGTTTGAAGTTTTAATATTGCTCCTTACCTTGAGTTGAAAAACCTGTCTCTTTTTTTATACCTAAATAAAAGAGTGGTATGGGTGCAATGTATTATTTTTATTTGTTTTAAAAAAGGATGCTTTGTATAGAAGTAGCAGTTGTGACGACCACCCCCCCCCCACACCCCTCATGCGCATTATTTCCTCAAATGCATTCAATCAATATTTCGCGATAGCAATTTTTCTCAGTACAGTTAAAGTAGTGGGGGTCCTGAGGTTTCTACGGGAGCCCTACCCCTTTTCCCATAGGATTCTACGGGAGCCCTCTGACGTCGTGGCAACCATAGGAAAAATAACATTGTATTTCAAGCAGAGCCCTCTGACGTCATGTGACACACACCCACACCTGTTTCTGGGCAAAATCATGTCTAGACATGTTCTCAGGTGGTTGAAACTATTGATCGAGGATCAGTTTCTTTCTGGAAGTGGTACAGTCAACATGGATGCTTATACACTATTGAATATTGAAAGTCCTGATGAAACGGGACCTAGAGTGCCTGAGGTGGCTGTAGAAATTACAAGGGGTTCTCGACTAACCTTAGAATGGGACATGATGTATAATAGATATGTTATAACATTAAGGAAGTTCAAGTCGGGAGAACAATTGTGTTTCGCGGCTAAGGTGAATATAGCGTATATACAGAGACTACAAGATGGACTAAATGCGCTGGTAAAATATATTGAAGAGAACAATTTATAGAAAACAGTCTGTATTTGACAGTGAGAGTGTTAAAATGGATAGATTTGAGAAACAGAAAGTCATGCGTAATCTATAAAATTGAAAAAGTGGTTTGTTTTAGATGATGACCTTCTGGAATTATCTCTTCAAAGAAAAATATTTTCTGGAGAAATGCTTAACGATATAATGGGAACCGATTCCCCTTCTTGGACCATTGTATGAAACTTTGTCGTCGTGGTCCCTAAGCTTTTACTCAGTTTATATATATATTGATTGAGACAAGACAAAATGATATTGTGGTTTTGCTCTTAGCCACTACATAGACGAGCATTTTGTAACGCACCTAGGAGACATTTTTCTTGTTTGAGAGTCAGTTTGTTTTTGGAAGTGGAGCAGTCAACATCGAAAAAATGTTTTACACGTGCCCATTATGCTTGTATACTTTAGGCAGCTTGTCCTCCTGTGAGAATTGTACTTTTGCTGATGACTGCAATGAAAAGTGTAAATTATGCAATCCGTGTAAATTGTATAAAGGATATGCTGTGCAAATTAAAGACTGTAACTCTTGTCTTGAAGAGATTTATGAGTCACAAAATAGAGGGGTCTTATGCTCCAATTGTCACTATGATAAATGCGATCAATTGGAAAATACTTATCCTGGCCTGATTGCGAAAAACCCTAAACGTGAGTTCAGTTTATTTTTAAGAGACTGGTATCGTCGTGGCTTTAAATTATTTTGGGAAGAAAAACCTGGTCTACGCTTCAACTGTTGGAATAATAAAAGAGTCTAGTTTTATACGACATTGCTGTGAAGATACTGGCTACTTTGATTATAAACCTACAGACTTTTATTTGGCTGTTACAGAAAGTGATTCTTCATATGAGAATTTTGTATGTGACATTGCTTCAAATAAGCAAATTAAAACACGTGAATTTTGTCATTTGAATCAGAGTAGTATTATTGACTTTACAAAGAGATTTAATAAAAATGAAGTTACCCTATATTGTAGAAAATGTCACCCTGACTTTGCACGTCAAGACGAATACAAGTTGAATCCTGACGAGCCACCACCACTTATCCTTTTGGATGATTAACTATAGGTAGAAGAAGAAATCTAAAGGACACAGTGTTTTGTATACAAATTATATTAATAAACAAATTTACATACATTTTTAAAGCATTTATTTTTTAGGGCATCGAAATTTATATTATAGATGTGAGAAAGAGTATTTTCAACTAGAAAGTAGTAAAATCGAGGGTTGTCACCATAAATCTTGATAAACTCCATGTAAGTATGTCAACGACTTCGAAAAATAAAATATAATAGGGCATGAAAACCACAGCTTTTTGTTGATAAATTTTGTACCCGCTTCCGATTTTGAACAGTAGGTTTTCCGCTCTGCTCAAGAAAATTTTTAATATGAGGTGTGTAGAATATATAGGGCAAGCCAAGGGAATCGAAAAATTCTGCATTGCTTCTTGTTTGCCAGATGCATAACCAATGCCCCGTCTTTACACTCGATGGGCTTGGGCTTCTATTAACAATCAATAGGGTATTGTCAACATGTTGATTATGCTCCAGGAAATGTGGAGGTATGCAATAAGGTTTATATTTGGACATATAGGGGTCCATGTTAATTTACATCAATTATTTGTTCCGTGTTCATGGTGCCAACTCTAGTAGAACACTGCCGTCGGGTGTGATTTCCAATAAGTTTCAAATTGATTTAGTGAGATTAATGCAATACTTTCCTCCAATGGTTTGGCAAAGGTACACTCTATCCGCACATTTCCCGTCCGGACAATATTCATATCTTGAGTACCAGACAAATCTAATACAATAGTACCATGCGTTTTTGCAAACATTTTTTCACTTATACCATTTTCAAATAATTGAGAATCTCGATCTAGGGATTGCATTGCCAATTTGTAGAAGGTCCTATAGGATTTTTCAAAGGATAAATTGTAGAGTGGGATTCCATTTACCTATATACAAGCGAGGAAGGAACAAAAACTATTCAAATTTATGCGGGGAATCTGTCCATGATCCAACAGCGCTATCAGTTTTTACAAAAGCCAATGCCAATTTTGAAGGAATTTTGCCATTGATAAATGACGAGTCGGTATAGGTACGCATACCCAGTTGCAATATGGCGTTGATTCGTGATTGCATGAGGCACGAAGAATTTGATATTATTTCCAGCAGCTCTTAATTTTTCAATTGCTAAAGCCACGGAACTCATAACTTGTTGTTTTCGTACATGAAGTATTGCCGATATGAGAGCTACTGTTACATCGGGTGCAGCGTCCAGTAATTTTCGCATAATATAGTTGGACGGTGCGAGTTGTAGTTTCATTTCAATCTTTACATTAGGAGGCCACCATTGTGGTATATTAAATATTTAGTTTCCCAACTAAATGCAATCTTTAGTTGTCGCCTCTCTAAGAATATTGGTACTATCAGTACTTGTTTTATATTCATATCCTATAGTCATACCCCTCAACTGCTTATAGGACATTTGTGTCATCAACACGAATTGTATTGATTAATTTGAAAGAATATTACTCGTGCTCACCAATGTTTCATTTATGTAGACACTTATTTGTTGAAATAAATTATGTAGTACATAATTTTCGTACGATAACCTTAGACGGCACTTAGTTTTTCATTGTTCGTTTTTTACAATGAAATTTAAATCTATAAATTTTGAATTCAAATCGATAAAGTAGTCTTCATTAGAATAAATTTGAAAATGGACATTTTCAGAGAGTTGCTGTTGCGGGTGAAATTGTTCATAGTATCCATGTTTTACACTGACATCTACATTTTCCGCATTGAAAAGATTTAGAGATGAGATGAATGAAGGGTGAGAATCTTTATGTGGTAGATATGCCATCTTAGGAAATGAAATCCTTTTTGGATCTTTTTACTTTCTTTGATTCTTTACGCTTCCGAGCTGACTTGAGACAGATGAATGATGGGGTTTTCCTCCTCCTTTTTAAGTTTTCCCCTCGTTGTTTCAGTCGCTTGCCGAGGGATCGTGCGCTCGACCTGAGATTTTGGAAACACTTTCTTGAATATCTTTTCCAGAGCCCCGATCATGAAATGTAGAGGATGCAAAATCCGCTTCAACTGGTGCAATATATTTTCTAGCCAAGGGTAGTGCAGAGCGAAAAAGCTTAGCAAACCAACTGCCAAGACTTTACCCGGACATTGACGAACAACCCCTATAATAGTCCATTTCATGCCCCAACTGCCGTGGATCAAGACTAGCAACATAGCAATCAATATCAGGACATACAAACTGAGTTCTATTAGCCGTTTCAATGAATAGGTTGAAAATGAAATGCAATTACAGCCAAACCTTTTGTTATTGCTAGTGGATCACCCAATTCGCTTCTTAATGTTAACTGACAGAACTCCAAATACGGAGTGTGGCTGGAACCTTTGAAGGTGCTTTATATTGTAGTGATGAATATGGTCATTAGAGGTTTTTCATTCAAGAACAAGTAGGAGGGGGACATTGGCATTACCAACTCTTGATCTCTCGACAAAGGATGCATAGAGAAATATACAACTGTCCGAGGAGAAACCAGGTGGATATTCTGCGAAAATGACACGATTCATACCACTGGCGCTTCCTGCACTTTTACCGTTGATTACATTATTTTTTTAACCAAGCACTTCTCTTAGATTAATTAAAAAAACTTTTTTCACAAAATAAGTTTTTCAAAGAAAAGTAAAGAACTCCATTAAACAAAAAATGAGCAAAAATAAAATCAAATAATCTACCAAGCGTGAAACTACCACAAATCAGCATCGATAAATGAATGAAACCAAAACGAACAGAAATTACAATAAATAACTGAGTCAATCTGAAAACGAGCAGAAATTAACATAAGTTGGGCGTAAAACCCCTATGCCTTCCCAAGGCCAGAACAAAAATTTGCACTTTACTGAAAAAATACAAATAAATGTGCATTGCCTGTTTAATATACATACACTGATATTTAGTAATCAAAATGTTAATATTATTTGATTTATTAAATTTATAAAAGTGAAACATTTATATTTTTTCAGTAAAATGCAAATTTTGTTCTGGCCTTGGGAAGGCATAGGGGTTTTGCGCCCAACTTATGTTAATTTCTGCTCGTTTTGAGATTGACTCGATTATTTATTGTAATTTCTGTTCGTTTTGGGTTTCATTTATTTATCGATGCTGATTTGTGGTAGTTTCACGCTTGGTAGATTATTTGATTTTATTTTTGCTCATTTTTGTTTAATGGAGTCCTTTTCTTTTCCTTGAAAAACTTATTTTGTGGAAAAAAGTTTTTTAATTAATTTCTGTTCGTTTTAGATTGACATAGTATTTTCAGGAAAGAGAAAATAATACTTTAAATCTTTTTGTTTTTTAAGACTTTATAGTTTTGGCCTGCTATTTATATGCTGGCGAAAAATTTTTTTAGCAATTTTTAACAACATACACCCTTTTATAGATCTGGACACAAATAGCACTGTTTAATTCAGTTTCATACCTCCTCTAGTTGACCTGAAATGGAAAACTTAATACCATTCGCAAAAAATCTTTTTGCTTTCTTGATAGCTCAGATCCACTTACGCTATTTTGATTTTGTTAAATTTTAAGAGCAGAAGTAGCCCCGAAAGTTTGAACATAATACCCTCAGTCGTTCTTGGGATACTGCTGAGATGCCTTATTGGAATTAGCATTATCACAGTCCATTTTGATTTAATCTTAAAGCAACATTTAGTTTTTAAACATAATGGGCAAACGGGAGCGTGGGCGTGGTAGGGTGAGTGGAAGGGGGATTAGTTGACCTCCAATCACTTTCGACTATTAAAAAGGGCATCAGCCCTTTCTATTTTCAATCGGATAAGCCCTTTTCAAAGTTCCCACGACAACTCCTTTGACACGAAGTGCACTGGTCTAAACAACAACAACAAAAAAATATCACTAATCACTTTCAACTATTAAAAAGGGTACTAGCCCTTTGAATTTCAAATCGAATTAGCCCTTTTTCAAGTTTCTACGACAAAGATTTCAATACAAACCTTATATGCCCCTAGGGAATAACTTATAAACCTTGCCCTGAGGGTTGTGGGGGGAATGTCTTCCTTAAAAACATATTTTCTATCTGGAAATCAACTACCCTGAACAAAATGGCTTTCCCAAAATTTTTATTTGATGTATTTGCGGGAAAGATGTGCGTGGGAGGGGGGGGGGGGGGTATTTGCCCTCCAATCACTCTTGACTATTAAAAAGGGCACTAGCCCTTTGAATTTCGAATCTAATGAGCTTTTTTTGAAGTTTCTACGACGACCCCTTCTATAAAAACCTTATGTGCCCCCAGGGAATAACTTTTAAAGCCCTTGCCCTGAAGACTGTGGGGGAGTATCCTCCTCAAAAACATAATTTCTATCTGGAAATCAACTACGCTGAATAAAATGGCTATCTCAAAAAATTTTGATTGGATGTGCTTGGGGGATTGATGGACTTGGGGGGGGGGGGGGCTAGTTGCCCTCGAATAAATTTTGCCTATTAAAAAGGGCACTAGCCCTTTGAATTTTTCCAATCGAATGAGCCTTTTTTGAAGTTTCTACGACAACACTTTCTATAAAAACTTTATATGCCCCCAGAGCATAGCTTATAATAGTTGCCCTGAGGGTTGTGGGGGAGTTTTCCTCCTCAAAGATATATTTCTATCTGGAAATCTACTACGCTGAACAAAAAAGGCTATCTAAAAATTTTGACTGGAGATTTTGGGGGAATTATGGGCGTGGGGCTAGTTGCCCTTCACTCACTTTCGACTATTAAAGAGGGCACTAGCCCTTTGAATTTCCAATCGAATGAGCTTTTTTTGAAGTTTCTACGACAACGCCTTCTTTATAAACCTTTATATGCCCCCAGGGCTTAACTTAAAACGCTTGCCCAGAGGGCTGTGGGGGAGTTTCCTCCTCAAAAACATATTTTCTATCTGGGAATCAACTATGCTAAACAAAAAGGCTATCTTAAATTTTTGATTGGATATGTTTGGGGGAAATGATGGGCGTGGCGGGGGGGGGTGCTAGTTGCCCTCCAATCACTTTTGACTATTAAAAAGGGCACTAGCCCTTTGAATTCCCAATCGAATGAGCCTTTTTTGAAGTTTCTACGACAATGCCTTCTATAAAAACCTTATATGCTCCCAGGCCATAGCTTAAAAACCTTGCCCTGAGGGTTGTGGGGGATTGTCCTCCTAAAAAGTATATTTTCTATTTGGAAAACAACTACGCTGAACAAAATTTTTTTCTTAAATTTTGATTGGATGTGTTTGGGGGAACGATGTGCGTGGGGGGGGGGGGCTAGTTGCCCTCCAATCGCTTTCGACTATTAAAAAGGGTACTAACCCATCGAATTTCCAATCGAATGACCCTTTTTTGAAGTTTCTACTACGACAACGCCTTCTATAAAAACCTTATGTGCCCCCAGGGCATAACTTAAAACCCTTGCCTTGAAGGCTGTGGGGGAGTGCCCTGAGGGTTCTGGGGGAGTGTCCTCCTCAAAAATACTATTTTCTATGTGGAAATCAACTACGCTGAACAAAATAGCTATCTCAAAATTTTTATTTTATGTGTTTGTCGGACTGATGGGCCGGGGGGGGGGGGGGGCTAGTTGCCCGCCAATCACTTTCGACTATTGAAAAAGGTACTAGCCCTTCGAATTTCCAATCGAATGAGCCTGTTTGGAAGTTTCTACGACAACGCCTTCTATAAAAAACCTTATATGCCCCCTGGGCATAAATTTAAACCCTTGCCCCGAGGGCTGTGGGGGAGTATCCTCCTCAAAACCGTATTTTATATTAGGAAATCAATTACACTGATCAAAATGGTTATCTCAAAATTTTTATTGGATGTGTTTTGGTTATTGATGGGCGCTGGGGGGGCTAGTTGCCCTCCAATCCCTTTTGACTATTAAAAAGGGCACTAGCTCTTTGAATTTCCAATCGACTGAGTCGTTTCTGAAGTTTCTACGACAACGCCTTCTATAAGAACCTTACATGCCCCCAGAGCTTAGCTTATAATCCTTACCCTGAGGGTTGTGAGGGAGTTTCCTCCTCAAAGATATATTTTTATGTGGAATTCTACTACACTGAACAAAATGGCTATCTCAACATTTTGATTGGATATGTTTTGGGAAAATGATGGGCGTGGGGTGGGGTCTAGTTGCCCACCAATCACTTTCGACTATTAAAAAAGGGCACTACCCCTTTGAATTTTCAATGAAATGAGCCTTTTTTGAAGTTTCTACGACAACGCCTTCTATAAGAACCTTATATGCCCCCAGGGCATAACTTAAAACCCTTGTCCTGAGGGTTTTGGGGGAGTGTCCTCCTCAAAAAATATATTTTCTATCAGGAAATAAACACGCTGAACAAAATGGTTATCTAAAAATGTTTATTGGATGTATTTGGGTGATTGATGAGCGTTGGGGGGGGGGGGGGGGGCTAGTTGCCCTCCAATCACTTTCGACCATTAAAAAGGGTACTAGCCCTTCGACTTTTTAGTCGAATGAGCCTGTTTTGAAGCTTTTACGACAACACCTTCTACCAAAACCTTATATGCCCGCAGGGCATAGTTGCCCTCCAATAACTTTCGCCTATTAAAAAGCGCACTAGCCCTTTGAATTTCCAATCGAATGAGTCTTTTTTGAAGTATCTACGACAACACTTTCTATAAAAAAAACCTTATATGCCCCCAGGGCATAGCTTATAATCCTTGCCCTTAGGGTTGTGGGGGAGTTTCCTCCTCAAAGATATATTTCTATCTGGAAATCTACTACGCTGAACACAAAATGGCTATCTCAAAATTTTAATTGGATGTGTTTGGGGGAACGATGGGCGTTAAGGGGGCTAATTGCCCTTCAATCACTTTCGATTATTAAAAAGGGCACTAGCCCTTTGAATTTCCAATCGAATGAGCTTTTTTGAATTTTCTACGACAACGCCTTCTTTAAAAACTTTATATGCCCCCAGGGCATAACTTAAAACCCGTGCCCTGAGGGTTGTGGGGGAGTGTCCTCCTCAAAACATACTTCCTATCTGAGAATTAACTAGTTGCCCTCCTGTCACTTTCGACTATTGAAAAGGGCAATACAAAGCTCAATTTCCAATTGAATTAGCCTCTTTTGAAGTTTCTACGACGACCCCTTCCATATGAAGTGCCCAGCTGTAAAGGAAAAAAAATAAATGGTATATTGTGCCAACATCGTTCTTATATGCCCTCAGGGCATAACTTAAAACCCTTGCCCCGAGGGTTGGTGGGGAGTGTCCTCCTCAAAAATATATTTTCTATCAGGAAATCAACTACGCTGAACAAAATGGCTTCCTCAAAATTTTTGATTGGATGTGTTTTGGGAAATGATGGGCGTGGCGGGGGGGGGGGCTAGTTGCCCTCCAATCACTTTCGACTATTAAAAAGGGCAATAGCCCTTTGAATTTCCAATCGAAAGAGCCTTTTTTAATTTTTTTACGACAACGCCTTCTATTAAAACCTTATATGCCCTCAGGGCATATAAGGTCAGGGCATAACTTAAAACCCTTGCCCCGAGGGTTGTGGGGGAGTGTCCTCCTCAAAAATATATTTTCTATCTGGAAATCAAACTACGTCGAACAAAAATGGTTATCTCAAAATTTTGATTGGATGTGTTTTGGGAAATGATGGACGTGGCGGGTGGGGGGCTAGTTGCTAGTTGCCCTTCAATTACTCTCGACTATTAAAAAGGGCACTAGCCCTTTGAATTTCAATCGAATGAGGCTTTTATGAAGTTTTTTTACGACAAACACCTTCTATTAAAACCTTATATGCCCTCAGGGTAAAGTATTTCCTCTCTGGAAATAAACTACGCTGAATAAAATGGCTATCTCAAAATTTTTATTTGGATGTGTTTGGGGGAACGATGGTCGTTGAGGGGGCTAGTTGCCCTCCAATCACTTTCGACTATTAAAAAGAGTACTAGCCCATCGTATTTCCAATCGATTGACCCTGTTTTGAAGTTTCTACGACAATGCTTCTATAAAAACCTTATATGCCCCCAGGGCATAACTTAAAACCCTTGCCCTGAGGGTTGTGGGGGAGTGTCCTCCTCAAAACATATTTCCTATCTGAAAATTAACTACGCTGAACAAAATGACTATGTCAAAATTTTGATTGGATGCGTTTGTGGAATGATGGGCGTTGGGGGGGGGGATAGTTGCCCTCCAACCACTTTCGACTATTAAAAAAGGTACTAGCCCTTCGAATTTCCAATCGAATGAGCCTGTTTTTGAAGTTTCTTCGACAACACCTTCTATTAAAACCTTATATGGCCCCAGGGCATAACTTAAAACCCTTGCCCAGAGGGTTGTGGGGGGGAGTTTCCTCCTCAAAAATATATTTTCTATCTGGAAATCAACTAAGCTGAACAAAATGTCTATCTCAAAAATTTTGATTGGATGTGTTTGGGGGAATGATGGGCGTGGGGGGGGGGGGCTAGTTGCCCTCCAATCACTTTCGACTATTAAAAAGGGCACTAGCCACCCCAGTTTCCAATCGAATGAGCCCTTTTCGAAGTTTCTAAGACAAATCTTTCGATACGAAGTGCCTGTCTAACATTGTCAACGGGCGAACTAATGTAGATTTTCCCCTCTTCCTTTGAATAATTGAATTGAAAAGCACCATTTTTACGAGCGGAAATTTACATAAATTTTTTACTTTTATAACTTTAATAAATCAAATAACATTAACATTTTGATTACTAAATATCAGTATATGCATATTAAACTGACATTGCACATTCATTTGTATTTTTTTTTCAGTAAAGTGCTATTTATGTTCTGGCCTAGGAAAGGCATAGGGGTTTTGAGCCCAACTTATGTTAATTTCTACTCGTTTTGAGTTTGACTCGGTTATTTATTGTAATTTCTGTTCGTTTTGGGTTTTCATTCATTAATCGACGCTGATTTGAGGTAGTTTCACGCTTGGTAGATTATTTTATTTTATTTTTGCTCATTTTTTGTTTAATCGGGTTCTTTACTTTTCTTTGAAAAACTTATTTTGTTGAAAAAGTTTTTTTTTTAATTAATTTCTCTTCGTTTTATATTGACATAGTATTTTCAGGGAAAAAGAAATAATACTTTGAATCTTTTTGTTTTTTTTAAGAATTTATAGTTTGGCCTGCTATTTGTATGCTGGAGAAAAATTTTCAGCAATTTTTTAACAGCATACACCCTTTTTTAAAATCTGGACACAAATAGTAGTGTTTAATTTAGTTTCATACCTCCTCTAGTTGACCTGAAATGGAAAACTTGATACAATACGCAAAAAAATCTGTTTACTTTCTTTGATAGCTTTGGATACACTTACGCTATTTTGATTTAGCGAAATTTTAAGAGCAGAAGTAGCCCCGTCAGTTTGAACATAATACCCTCAGTCATTCTTAGGATACTGCTGAGATACCTTATTGGGAATTAGCATTAACACAGTGCATATTGATTTACTTTTATGGCAACATTTTGTTTTTTGAACATAAAGCCAAATGGGAGGGTGGGCATGGGAGGGGGATTAGTTTCCCTCAATCACTTTCGACTATTGAAAAGCGCATCAGCCCTTTCTAATTTCAATCGATTGAACCCTTTTCGAAGTTCCTACGACAACTTCTTTGATGCAAAGTGCCCGGGTCTAAACAACAACCACAACAACAACAAAAAAATACATTATACCCATATCGATCTTTACTATGAGAATTTCAAGCCTTCCAATCACTTTCGACTCTTAAAAAGGCCACTAGGCCTTTCGATTTCCCAATCGAATGAGCCCTTTTTGAGTTTCTACGACAAAATTTTCTATAAACACCTTATATGCCCCCAGGGCATAAATTACAACCCTTACCCTAAGGGCTGTGAGGTTGGTTGTCATCTTCTAAGACCAAATTTCCAAATTTCAACTACGTTAAAACAAAATGGCTATCTCAAAATTTTGATTGGATGTGTTTGGGAAAATGGTGGGCGTGAGAGGGGCGTTAGTCGCTCTCCAATCACTATCAACCTATTATAAAAGGCACTAGCCCTTTTAATTTTCCAATCAAATGAGGCCTATTGAAGCTTCTACGACAACGCTTTCAATAACAACCTTTTATGCCCCTGGGGCATAACTTACAACCCTTGCCCTGAGGGCGGGGAGGGGGTTGTCATCCTCAAAGACTTAATTCCCAAAACTTTCTGCAACGTTGAACAAAACGGCTCTCTGAAAATTTTGATTGGATGTGTTTGGGGAAAGGTTGGCGTGAGAGGGGGGTTAGTTACCCTCCAATAACTTTCAACTATTAAAAAGGGTACTAGCCCTCTCAATTTCCAGTTGAATGAGTCCCTTCTGAAGTTTTTATGACAACTCTATCTATAAGAACCTTATATGTCCATAGGGCATAACTTACAACCTTTGCCTTGGGGGCTCTGGGGGGTTTGTCATCTTTAAATACATAATCTCCAGAACTTTCAACTACGTTGAACAAAATGGATGTCTCTAAACTTTGATTGAATGTGTTTTGAGGAAATGGTGGGCGTGAGAGGGGGGTCAATTACTCTCCACTCACTTTCAAACAATTAAAAAGGGTAATTTCAATTTCCAAACAAATGAGCCCTTTTTGAACTTTTTAAAACAACTTTCTATATAAACCTTATATGCCCCCAGGGCAACTTACACCCATTGCACTGAGGGCTCTGAGGGGGTTATCATCCTTAAATGCCTAATTTCCAGAACTTTCAACTACGTTGAACAAAATGAATAGCTCAAAACTTTGATTGAATGTGATTGTGGGACTAGTGGGGGCGTGACAGGTGGGTTAGTTGCCCTTCAATCACTTTCGACTATTAAAAGGGCACTAGCCCTTTCAATTTTCAATTGAATGAGTCCTTTTTGATGTTTTTACAACATAGCTTTCTATAAAAACCTTACATGCTCTCAGGGCATAACTAGCTCCCAGAGCTTGCTTGGGAGGAAAAGGCTCCCAGAGCCTTGCCCTGAGGGCTGTGGGGGGATGTGTTGTCATCCTTAAAGACCTAACTTCCAAAACTTTCAACTACGTTGAATAAAATGCCTATCTAAAAATTTTGATTGGATGTGTTTGGAGAAAAGGTGGGCGTTAGAGGGGGGTTAGTTGCCCTCAAATCACTTTCGACTATTAAAAAGAGCGCTAGCCCTTTGAATTTCCTATCGAATGAGTCATTTTTCAAGTTTCTACGACAAAGATTTCAATAAAAACCTTATATGCCCCAGGGCATAACTTATAACCCTGGCCCTGAAGACTGTGGGGGGGGGGAGTGTCCTATTCAAAGGTATAATTTCCTGAACTTTAAACTACGTGGAACAAAACGGCTATCTCAAAATTTTGATTGGATATATTTGGGGAAAATGGTGGGCATGGAAGGGTTGTTAGTTGCCTTCCAATCACTTTCGACTATTAAAAAGGGCACTAGCCATTTCAATTTCCAATTGAATCAGCCCGTTTGAAGTTTCTACGACAACACGTTCTACAAAAACCTTATATGCCCCCAGGGCATAACTTAAAACTCTTGCCCCAAGGGCTGTGGAGGAGCGTCCTCCTCAAAAACATAATTTCTATCTGGAAATCAACAACGCTGAACAAAATGGCTATCTAAAAATTTGGATGTGTTTTTGGGGGAAAGGTGGGTGAGAGAGGAGGGCTAGTTTACCCTCAAATCACTTTCGACTATTGAAAAGGGCACTAGACCTTTGAATTTCCAATCGAATAAGCCCTTTTTCAAGTTTCTACGACAAAGATTTCAATAAAAACTTGTATGCCCCTAGGGCATACATTACAAGATTTAGAATAGTTATGCAAAGCGAAGTTATTTTCAAATTCAAGCTAATTTGACATTGTCGCTTTATTTCTGATCTATTAGAAAAAGAGTATACCAAGTTTTACTGAAATTTGAGTTACCAAATTATACAAAATTAAGGCCTCCTCACAGGTTTGAGTGGAGTTTTTTCTTCTTCTGGAGCCTCCTCATCAAGACTCGAAAGCACTTCTTTGTTTGACATTTTTCTTTCATCTTCCTTTTATTTCTGATAAGGTGATCTCAATCAAGGATGAGCACACTAGAAGAAATAAGGAAATTGAAGAGCCTACAGTAGGTATAAGACATTAAGAAGCAATCAGTACACTTTGAAAAAGGTGAGGGGTGGCTTAGTAAGCAGTGGACCACTGACCATAGAAACCAAAATGTTTGGAATTAGGGAGGGAAATCTTGCAGACTATCTGTAGAGATTTCCTGTCTTGATTTCCTTCCCAATAAGAAAATGAATTCTTTGTAATGTTCAATGCTTAAATTTTCCCGTATGCCTCACATGGGGGCCCATGCGCAGATCAATAGGAGGGGGGGGGCGTATTGATATACAGAGTTCACCGATGATTTGACTCTTACTTTTAAGATACTTACTTTGAACTGATTATACTTAAGCATTTCTAGCAGATCTTCTTTCTTCGTTTTCAAGTCCCTCAAAAGGTTGACTCTCCTTAACTATTTCTTTCATGACACGTTCAATTCCTGGATGTTCTATTTTTGGCACTTGTCTCTCTGGCAGATACATATAGTAGCAAATAACCACATTAAACACTTTCGTCATGACTGTCTGTTGGGGCCATTGGTCCTATTTATCAGATAAATGCCCTTTTTTGTTAACTTATTTTCATTTTCTTTAATTTCAATGTTTCAACCCTTGACCTAGCTATTATTAAATATCCCTTTGCCCTTTTAATATTCTCTTTTGGATAACTGATTAAAACAAGTCTGGAAAGAATCCACTAATTAGCTAGCTTCTGAAAAATGCAGCCAACCAATGACGCATATAGGTATAAATTTAGCGTGCAAAATCCAATAGCAAATTTATGCTTCAATTTCAAGGGGCCGTTCATTGCCTTTGGCCAGAGCAACGTGAAATTCCGTTCATGCAGTTGAATCGTAAAGTGTTTTGTTTAATCTTGAGTTGATTTTAGTTATTTCTTGATGTGACTTGATGTGACTCCTCCTCAAAAACATAATTTCTATCTGAAAATCAACTACGCTGAACAAAATGGCTATCTCAAAATTTAGATTGGATGTGTTTGGCGAAGTGGTGGGCGTGGAAGGAGTGTTAGCTGCCTTCCAATCACTTTCGACTACTAAAAAGGGCACTGCCAACATCGTTTATTACTTAGACAGCGCGATTGCGCTGCCTATAAAAATGTCAAGCTTTCCAATTACTTTTGACTATTAGAAAGGGCACTAGGCCTTTGAATTTCAAATCGAATGAGCCCTTTTTGAAACGACAACACTTTCTATAAGCACCTTATATGCTCCCAGGGCATAAATTACAACCTTTACCCTAAGGGCTGTTAGTGTGGTTGTCATCCTCAAGACCTAATTTCCAGAACTTTAAACAACGTTAAACAAAATGGCTATCTCAAAATTTTGATTGGATATGTTTGGGGAAATGTTGGGCGTGAGAGGGCGTTAGTCGCTCTCCAATTACTTTCAACTATTAAAAATGGCACTAGCCCTTTCAATTTCCAATCAAATGAGCCCTTTTGAAGTTTCTACGACAACACTTTCAATAAGAACTTTATATGTCCCCGGGCATAACTTACAACCCCTTGCCCTGAGAGCTGGGGGGTGTCATTATTAAAGACCTAATTTTCCAGAACTTTCTACTACGTTGAACAAAATGAATAGCTGAAAATTTTGATTTGATGTGTTTTGAAGAATCGTGGGCGTGAGAGGGGCGTTTAGTTAACCTCCAATCACCTTCGACTATTAAAAAGGGAACTAGCCCACTCAGTTCCAATTGAATGAGCCCCTTTTGGAGTTTTACGACAGCTCTATCTAAAAAAAAACTTATATACCCCCAGGGCAGAACTTACAACCTTTGCCTTGGGTGTTCTTGGGGGTTTGTCTTCCTTAAATACATAATATCCCAAACTTTCAACTACGTTAAACAAAATGGCTATCTCTAAACTTTGATTGAATGTTATTGGGGAAATGGTGGGTGTGAGAGGGGGTTAATTACTCTCCCCTCACTTTCGACTATTAAAAAGGCAATTTCAATTTCCAATCAAATGAGCCCTTTTTGAAATTTCTACAACAAACTTTCTATATAAACCTTGTATACCCCCACGCCATAACTTAAAACCCTTGCACTTAGTTGAAGTTTCTACGACAGCGCTTTCTAAAAAAAGACCTTATATTGCCCAGGGCATAACTTACAACCCTTGACCTGAGGGCGGCTGTGATAGGGTTGTCATCCTCAAAAGCATAATTTCCGGACCTTTGAACTACGTTGAACAAAGTGGCTATCTGAAAGTGGCTTGATTGGATGTGTTTTGGGGAAATGGTGGGTGTAAGAGGGGTGGTAGTTTTTCTCCAATTACTTTCGACTATTAAAAAGGACGCAAGCCCTTCTAATTTCCAATCGAATTAGCCCTTTTTGAAGTTTCAACAACATCACTATCTTTAAAAACCTTATATGCCCCCAGGGTATAACTTACAACCCTTGCCCTGAGGGCTGTTAGGGGGTTATGATCCTCAAAGACATAATTTCTAAAACTTTTAACTACGTTGAAAAAACGGCTATCGAAAAATTTTGATTGGATTTGTTTGGGGAAAAGGTGGGCATGAGAGGGGCTTTAGTTGCCGTTTAAACACTTTTGACTATTAAAAAGGGGCACTAGCCCTTTGAATTTTCAATCGAATGAGCCCTGTTTCAAGTTTCTATTTCTACGACAAAGTTAGTAGTAACCTAGGTGCTGATCCGGGCAGTGCTTGCGTAATAAGACTTACCACGGGTCAGTCACCTATTACTACGAACGGTACACATGGCTTACCAGACGGGTTTTCTGAGGTAACACCTATTTTTTTGGGGTCAAACAGAGAGAGAGCGGTGGTTACTTCATATACAGTAACTTGATTAGTAGGTTTTTTTTTAAAAACTTGGCAACGTATAATGTACTGTAGCATGTTTTTGAGAGTTTGATTTTTTTTGTTGTCACTATTCTAGTTTTTTCTAAACCAGTATTTGCTTGCCTGTATAGGACCATGCTATTTGCTTAACATCCGTTTTTTATTATTTGTCATTGAAAAACCGTATACAGGTTTTTTTTCTTTTTTTTGTTGTCAATTGTACAATGGCACCTTTTTCAGAGCATGTACTTATGGATACCTTTCCAAGCAAGATGGTTAAACATGCTTTTACAATCGGAAATGTTTGATTAACATTTGCAAAAAAAAAGGGGTAATGGGATTTGCGAATTGGAGGAGATGGGGTGATTATGTACTGTATGAAACGATATTAATTAATGTTTTGAATAATAGGAGTGTGAATGATTCTAATTAGTGATTGGATTGTATGTCGGTGGAGAAAAAAAGGATTAAACTGATTAACAGTTAAGGTAACCCCGAAGGGGTTGTTAACTCAGGTAATTTGTTACTTGACCTAGCTTTACCTCTCCGATGTGGTCTGTATAATACACAAGTAACGTTTGAAAAGTATTGTCAATTTAAAATAGGATCTAACGTTCCTTCGTTCCCCCATTTCTGAGGGGCAGGGGAGGGTAGGAGAGGGGGAGGGGGAGTCAATTTTGGAGGTATAACATGTACCGTTCATTGCGATCGTAGCTCTATGTTGGCTCGTTTTAAATACTTCAGCTTGTCTATTCATTTGTGTTAAATAAAAATCTTGAATCTGGAAAATGAAAAAATAAGTATTTAAACAAAATGTACGATGCTGCTAATTAAAGAATAGTAGGCTACACTCAGAATTGTTTGCATGAGGGTTCAGTTAAAGAGGGTTCACTTGCACGAGGGTTCAGATGCATGGGGGTTCAGTTGCTTGGGGTTCAGTTACACGAGGATTCAGTTACAATGGAACCCACACAAAATCAATGGGGCACACACAAAAGCCAAATTAGCCCAGTGGCCTATGAGAAATCTCAGTAGCACGGGGGTTCAGTTGTACAGGGTTTCAGTTATACAGGGGTTCAGTTACATGGAGGGTTCAGTTGCACGAGGGTTCAGTTAAATGGGGTATAGTTACACAGGGGTTTAGTTAAATCGGGTCGAGTTGCACGAGGGTTCAGTAGCACGAGGGTTCAATAGCATGGGGATTCAGTTGTACAGGGTTTCGGTTATACAAGGGTTCAGTTACATGGAGGGTTCAGTTGCAAGAGGGGGGATTTGTGAATTGGAGGAGATGGGGTGATAGTGTACTGTATAATACACAAGTGATGTTTTGGAGAGTATTGTCAATTTAAAATAGTTTAGAAATAAAAAAAAAAATTAACAAGAAATGGCTGAAAAGTGTTTTGAGGGGGATGGGATTGCATGGAGGGTTGAGTTGCACGAGGGGTTCAGTTAAAGGGGGTACAGTTACACGGGGGTTTAGTTAAATTGGGTTAAGTTGCACGAGGGTTCAGTAGCACGAGAGTTCAGTAGCACGGGGGTTCAGTTGTACAGGGTTTCGGTTATACAGGGGTTCAGTTACATCGAGGGTTCAGTTGCACGAGGGTTCAGTTAAAGGGGGTATAGTTACACAGGGGTTTATTTAAATTGGGTCGAGTTGCACGAGGGTTCAGTAGCACGAGGGTTCAGTAACACGGGGTTCAGTTGCACGAGGGGGGATTTGCAAATTGGAGGAGATGGGATGATAGTGTACTGTATAATACACAAACGTGATGTTTTGGAGAGTATTGTCAATTTAAAATAGTTCAGAAATAAAAAAAATTTAACAAGAAATGGCTGAAAAGTGTTTTGACGGAGATGGGATTGCATGGAGGGTTGAGTTGCACGAGGGTTCAGTTAAAGGGGGTATAGTTACACGGGGGTTAGTTAAATTGGGTTGAGTTGCACGAGGGTTCAGTAGCACGAGATTTCAGTAGCACGGGGGTTCGGTTGTACAGGGTTTCGGTTACACAGGGGTTCAGTTACATGGAGGGTTCAGTTGCACGAGGGTTCAGTTAAAGGGGGTATAGTTACACAGGGGTTTAGTTTAATTGGGTCGAGTTGCACGAGGGTTCAGTAGCACGAGGGTTCAGTAACACGGGGGTTCAGTTGTACAGGGTTTCGGTTATACAGGGGTTCAGGTACATGGAGGGTTCAGTTGCACGGGGGTTGAGTTAAATGGGTCTTGAGTTCCACGACGAGTCGACTATAAATAAGCCTTTTGCGTCTTTCTGAACTTTCTGTGAGAGGCGGGGGTAAGTATTTAGTTTAAATAATTCTAAGAGGAATTGAGTTTTTCTTTCATTGAAATGCAAGAGTTGGAATATTTCAGTAGTGCTTTGTCGTGGTTTAGCTTGTCACAGTTACATTCTCTTGATCTTTCAAAGTTCACTTTGATTTTATTTCATTGATTCTTTTTGTTTGCATGTCCGGGTTGGTGTTTGCAAGTCCAAGTTGGGTTTTCAGACCTAGGTTTTTTTTTATTTTCGTGTGTGTTTGACTCCTGGGGTTATTATTTGAGAAGTTAACTTTAGTATTTTGTGGTTTTACGTGCCTGAAATCATGAATTAGAATAGTTAATTTAGCTGTTTGGGTTTTTCAGACCTAGTTTTTTTTTAGATTTTCGTGGGCGTTAGGTTCCTGGTACTTATTATTTGAGAAGTTAACTTTAGTATTTCGTATTTGACGTGCCTACTTAGGTAATAATGGAACATTTAGTATTTTTTCTAATGTAAGTGTTTTTCTTAAGAAATTCCACTGGAGGTTTTATGACTCCTCCCCACAATGAATTCAGATGGTTTTAGGACTCATCTAACTAGCCATAACTCCATTCAACCTTGAGCGAAGGTATAAAAGTTTGATGAAGTATTTCTCTACTTAACAAGTACATTAATAGCCTCCAAGATGATACGACTGTATGACACCGAATTTATCGGATTAAAAAAATCATCTTGTGGTGTTATATTTGAATGTGCTTTTTTATTATTGTCTATGGATCTCGAAGAAATTGACTGTTATCATTGGATAGTGAACTATAATTTTTTTGAGTATGATAAAAGCTTTTGGAGTACTACATTACGTTATATAAACAGACTGGGATTCTATGATAGAGTGATTACACCACTTAATAATACTGGTCAGGATCTGAGAAATATTCAGGAGGAAGTCAGTGAAATTTGCAGCTTTTTCGGGGTTGAAGCACTCTACGTAAAGGGTAATGTACCTACAGATAAAGTTTTAATTCAAAAGTGTGACCCTAGGATTTCACTTTTCAATCTAGAAGAGTTTAAGTGTCCTAAATTTGAAGGAGGTTATCACCGTCCTGAAGACGAGGTTAGGTTCTTCGCGCAGTGGATACCTAAGGACATACTGATCGTGATAAATCCATAAGACATGGTTAAAAAAAAACTATTCTATATCATGGGATCATCGTTTCTGGATGTTTAAGTGTGAACTCTAAGTACTATTTTTATGTAAATATGTGGTGTTGTATTTTTTTTCTCAAAAAATATTATAATACGTTTAGGCAATAAATATCTTTAAGCTTAACCCGTCTTTATTCTTTAGAATAGTTTTATTCATTTCATTAAATTATGAAGAAATTGTAAGTAAGTAACAATAGCTTTCTTGAATTCACCTCCTGCACACAATACAGATATTTAATTCAAGAAATCATAATAAAATCACAAGTAAGTAATAAAGTCTTTATTGTTTTCACCTATTGGATACACAATACTGAAATTTCATTCAAGAAATTATGAAGGAATTGTAAATAGGTAACACACTCATTCTTGAGGTCACCTCTTGTATACACAATGCAGAAATTTCATTTAAGAAATTATCAAAAATTGTAAGTAAGTAGCAAAATCTTTCTTGAATTCGCCTCCTGGATAAATAAAAAAGACATTTCATTCAAGAAATTATGACAAAATTCTAAGTAAGCAAACAAACTCTTTCTTGAAGTTACCTCATGGATACACAATGCAAAAATTCCATTTAAGAAATTATCAAAAATTGTAAGTAAGTAGCAAATTCTTTCTTGAATTCGCCTCCTGGATAAATAAAAAAGACAGTTCATTCAAGAAATTATGACAAAATTCTAAGTAAGTAACAAACTCTTTCTTGAAGTTACCTCATGGATACACAATGCAGAAATTTCATTCAAGAAATAATGAAAAAATTGTAAGCAAGAAACAAACTCTTTCTCGAAGTCACCTCGTGGATACACAATGCAGAAATTTCATTAAAGAAATTATGAAAAAATTCATAATGCAGAAATTTCATTTAAGAAATTATCAAAAATTGTAAGTAAGTAGCAAATTCTTTCTTGAATTCGCCTCCTGGATAAATAAAAAAGACAGTTCATTCAAGAAATTATGACAAAATTCTAAGTAAGTAACAAACTCTTTCTTGAAGTTACCTCATGGATACACAATGCCGAAATTTCATTAAGAAATTATGAAAAAATTGTAAGCAAGTAACAAAACTCTTTCATGAAGTCACCTCGTGGATACACAATGCAGAAATTTCATTAAAGAAATTATGAAAAAATTGTAAGTAAGTAGCAAATTCTTTTTTGAATTCACCTGCTGGATAAACAAAAAAGACATTTCGTTCAAGAAATTATGACAAGATTCCAAGTAAGCAACAAACTCTTTATTGTTTTCATGACTTAGATACACGATGTAGAAATTTAATTCAAGAAATTATGAAAAAATTCTCAGTAAGTAACAATTTCTTTCTTGAAGTCAACTCTTGGATACACAATACGGAAATTTCATTTAAGAAATTATGAAAAAATTGTAAGCAAGTAACAAACTCTTTCCTGAAGTCACCTCTTGGATACACAATGCAGAAACTTCATTTAAGAAACTATGAAAAAATTGTAAGTAAGTAACAAATTCTTTCTTGAAGTCACCTCTTGGATACACAATACAGATATTTCATTAAAAAAATTATGAAAAAATTGTAAGTAAGTAGCAAATTCTTTCTTGAATTCACCTGCTGGATAAACAAAATGACATTTCGTTCAAGAAATTATGACAAAATTCTAAGTAAGTAACAAACTCTTAATTGTTTTCACGACTTAGATATACGATGTAGAAATTTAATTCAAGAAATTATGAAAAGATTCTCAGTAAGTAACAATATCTTTCTTGAAGTCAACTCTTGGATACACAATACGGAAATTTCATTCAAGAAATTATGAAAATATTTGTAAGTAAGTAACAAACTCTTTATTGATTTCACCTCTTGGATATACAGTACAGATACTTCATTCAAGAAACTATGAAAAAATTGTAAAGTAAGTAACAAATTCTTTCTTGAAGTCACCTCTTGGATACACAATACAGAAATTTCATTAAAGAAATTATGAAAAAAAATTGTAAGTAAGTAGCAAATTCTTTCTTGAATTCACCTGCTGGATAAACAAAAAAGACATATCGTTCAAGAAGGTATGACAAAATTCTAAGTAAGTAACAAAAACTCTTAATTGTTTTCGCGACTTAGATATACAATGTAGAAATTTAATTCAAGAAATTATGAAAAAATTCTCAGTAAGTAACAATTTCTTTCTTGAAGTCAACTCTTGGATACACAATACGGAAATTTCATTCAAGAAATTATGAAAATTTTGTAAGTAAGTAACAAACTCTTTATTGATTTCACCTCTTGGATATACAGTACATATACTTCATTCAAGAAAAGAGAGAATACTATGAAAAAATTGTAAGTAAGTAACAAATTCCTTCTTGAAGTCACCTCTTGGATACACAATACAGAAATTTCATTAAAGAAATTATGAAAAAATTGTAAGTAAGTAGCAAATTCTTTCTTGAATTCACCTGCTGGATAAACAAAAAGACATTTCGTTCAAGAAATTATAACAAAATTCTAAGTAAGTAACAAACTCTTAATTGTTTTCACGACTTAGATATACGATGTAGAAATTTAATTCAAGAAATTATGAAAATATTTGTAAGTAAGTAAAAACTCTTATTGATTTCACCTCTTGGATATACAGTACAGATACTTCATTCAAGAAATTATGAAAAAATCGCAAGTAAGTAACTTTTTTTTTATCACAAACAATTTTCACTTAGCTACACGATGTAGAAATTTAATTCAAGAAATTATGAAAAAAAATTCTCAGTAAGTAACAATTTCTTTCTTGAAGTCAACTCTTGGATACACAATACGGAAATTTTATTCAAGAAATTATGAAAATATTTGTAAGTAAGTAACAAGCTCTTTATTGATTTCACCTCTTGAATATACAGTACAGATACTTCATTCAAGAAACGTGATTAAACACGTTTTGAAACTACATGCTATTTGCTATTATATTTTACGTGCGCGAACGTAACCTCATCTAAATTAACCTTAAAAAAAATGAAATTAAAGCTATGTCGACTTTGCATGTCTCTCTCACTATGTATGCGCCGTCGCGGTGTGTAACCAATCACCGATCAAGTTATTGTACATTGAGCAACCTCCGCTGTCTCTGATGTTCCCTAAAAAATGGGTTATTTCTAAAAAAAAAAAAAAAACAGTCTGGTTGAAAACGTGAAGTTTTCGTACTGCTCACTTTTTTGCAATGTGTAGGAACCAGTGGGGAATCCCCCGCTCATTTGGAAAGGTGCTAAGAAAGGCAAGCAAATAGCATGTAGTTTCAAAACGTGTTTAATCACGTTTCTTGAATGAAGTATCTGTACTGTATATTCAAGAGGTGAAAATCAATAAAGAGCTTGTTACTTACTTACAAATATTTTCATAAGTTCTTGAATGAAATTTCCGTATTGTGTATCCAAGAGTTGACTTCAATAAAGAAATTGTTACTTACTGAGAATTTTTTTCATAATTTCTTGAATTAAATTTCTACATCGTGTAGCTAAGTGAAAATTGTTTGTGATAAAAAAAAAGTTACTTACTTGCGATTTTTTCATAATTTCTTGAATGAAGTATCTGTACTGTATATCCAAGAGGTGAAATCAATAAAGAGTTTTTTACTTACTTACAAATATTTTCATAATTTCTTGAATTAAATTTCTACATCGTATATCTAAGTCGTGAAAACAATTAAGAGTTGTTACTTACTTACAATTTTGTCATAATTTCTTGAACGAAATGTCTTTTTGTTTATCCAGCAGGTGAATTCAAGACAGAATTTGCTACTTACTTACAATTTTTTCATAATTTCTTTAATGAAATTTCTGTATTGTGTATCCAAGAGGTGACTTCAAGAAAGAATTTGTTACTTACTTACAATTTTTTCATAGTTTCTTGAATGAAGTATCTGTACTGTATATCCAAGAGGTGAAATCAATAAAGAGTTTGTTACTACTTACAAATATTTTCATAATTTCTTGAATGAAATTTCCGTATTGTGTATCCAAGAGTTGACTTCAAGAAAGAAATTGTTACTTACTGAGAATTTTTTCATAATTTCTTGAATTAAATTTCTACATCGTTTATATATAAGTCGTGAAAACAATTAAGAGGTTGTTACTTACTTAGAATTTTGTCATAATTTCTTGAACGAAATGTCTTTTTTGTTTATCCAGCAGGTGAATTCAAGAAAGAATTTGCTACTTACTTACAATTTTTTCATAATTTATTTAATGAAATTTCTGTATTGTGTATCCAAGAGGGGACTTCAAGAAAGAATTTGTTACTTACTTACAATTTGTTCATAGTTTCTTGAATGAAGTATCTGTACTGTATATCCAAGAGGTGAAATAAATAAAGAGTTTGTTACTTACTTACAAATATTTTCATAATTTCTTGAATGAAATTTCCGTATTGTGTATCCAAGAGTTGACTTGAAGAAAGAAATTGTTACTTACTGAGAATTTTTTCATAATTTCTTGAATTAAATTCCTACATCGTATATTTAAGTCGCGAAAAACAATTAAGAGTTTTGTTACTTACTTAGAATTTTGTCATAATTTCTTGAAAGATATGTCTTTTTGTTTATCCAGCAGGTGAATT
>JAPEVW010000700.1:0-57723 GCA_027921565.1 Artemia sinica
TTGCAGGTTCACGAAAGAAATTCAAATAAACTTTGAAAAAATCAAGAAATGTAACTGTTGACAAGGTACCAACGACAAACAGTACTGAATATTCCAACTCTTGCATTTCAAACAAAGAAATTCAAAATGAACTTTGAAAAATCAAGAGATGTAACTGTGACAAGGTAACCATGACAAAACACTACTGAAACTTCTAACTCTTGCATTTCACGAAAGAAATTCAAATGAACTTTGAAAATCAAGAAATGTAACGTACAAGGTAAACCACGACAAAACACTACTGAAATGTTCCAACTCTGCATTTGAACGAAAGAACTTCAAAATGAACTTTTGAAAATAAGAGAATGTACTGTGACAAGATAAACCACGACAAAACCATACTGAAATATTCCAAATCTTGCATTTCAAACAACGAAGAACTCCAGAAATGAATTTTGGAAAAATCAAGATATGTAACTTTGACACGGTAAACCACGACAAAACACTACTGAAATATTCAACTCTTAATTTCAACGAAAGAAATCCAAATGACTTTGAAAAATCCAGAGAGGTAACTCTGTGGACAAGGTAAAAGCACAACAAAACGCTACGGAATATTCCAACTCTTTGCATTTCTACGAAAGAAATCACAATGAAGCTTTGAAAATCAAGAAATGTAACGGTTACTAGTAAAGCACAACACAACACTATTTACAGTACTCCAACTCTTGCATTTCAATGAAAAAAACCAAAATGAACTTTGAAAAAATCAGAGAGATGTAACTGTTAACAAGTTATCATAACAAAAAACCACTACTGAATATTCCAATCTTGCATTTCAACGAAAGAAATCCAAAATGAACTTTGAAAAATCAAGAGAATGTAGTGTGACAAGGTAAACCCGACAAAACACTACTGAAATATTCAACTCTTGGCATTTCAAAACGAAGAATCCCAAATGAATTTAAAAAATCACGAGAATGTAACTGTGACATGGTAACCACGAAAAAAAACCACTACCTGAAAAGATATTCCAACTCTTGGCATTTCAACGAAAGAAATTCCAAAATTTGAAACTTTTCAATCAAGAGAACGTAATGTGACAAGGTAACGCACGACAAAACCTAACTGAAATATTCCAACTCTTGCATTTTTCAAAACGAAGATCCAAATGAACTTTGAAATCAAGAGAATGTAAGTGTGCACATGTAAACCCGCCACAACAACTACTGAAATATTCCATTCTTGCATTTCAACGAAGAAATTCCAAACTGACCTTTGAAAAATCAGAGAATGTTAAGTGTGCAGGTAACATGAAAACAACTACTGAAATATCCAACGCTTGTTTCAACAAAAGAAATTCCAAAAAGAACTTTGAAAAATCACGAGGAATGTAAGTGTGAACAGGTGAACCAGACAAACGCTCTGAATATTCCAACTCTTGCATTTCAACGAAAGAAATCCAAATGAACTTAAAAAATCAGAGAATTAGTGTGACAAGGTAACCACTAAAGACACACTAACTGAATATATCCACTCTTGCATTTCTACGAAAGACATCCAAAATGAACTTTAAAAATCAAGAGAATGTAACCGTAGCAAGGTAAACATAACAAAGCACTACTGAAATCTTTCCAACTCTGCATTTCAAACGAAGAAATTCAAAATGAACTTTGAAAAAGAAGAGAATGTAACAGTGAGAAGGGAACCATAACAAAACACTACTGAAATATTCAACTTCTTGCATTTCACAAAAGAATCCAACATGAACATTGAAAAATCCATAGAGAATGTAAGTGTGACAAGGTAAAACCACGCAAAACACTACTGAATTTCCAACTCTTGCATTTCAACGAAGAAATCCAACTGAACTTTGAAAAATCAAGAGAAAGTAAGTGTGACAAAGTAAACCACGACAAAACAACTACTGAAATTTCAACGCTTGCTTTTCAACGAAATAAAATTTCAATGAACTTTGAAAGATCAAGAGATGTACCTTGAAATGGTAACCATAACAAAAACACTATTGAAAAATTTCCAACTCTTTTTTGCATTTCAACGAAGAAATTCCAAATGAACTTGAAAATCAAGAGAATGTAGTGTGACAATGTAAAACACGAAAAACACTACTGAAATATTCCAACTCCTGCATTTCTACGAAGGAAATCCAAATGAACTTTGAAAAATCAAGAGAATGTAAGTGTGACAAAGTAAACCACGACAAAACACCACTGAAATTCCAACTCTTGCATTTCAACGAAAGAAATTTCAATGAACTTTGAAAAATCAGAGAATGTAAGTGTGACAAGGTAAACCACGACGAAAACACTATTGAATATTCCAAACTCTTGCATTTCAACACAAACAAACGAAAGAAATTCCAAAATGAACTTTGACAAAATCAAGAGAATGTAAGTGTGACAAGGTAAACCACGAAAAAACACTACTGAAATATCCAACTCTTGCATTTCTACGAAGGAAATCCAAAATGAACTTTGAAAAATCAAGAGAAGTAACCGTGACAAGCGTAAATTATAACAAACACTACTGAATATTCTCAACTCTTGCATTTCAACGAAAGAAATTCAAAAATGAACTTTGAAAAATCAAGAGAATGTAACAGTGAAATGGTAAAACCATAACAAAACACTACTGAAATATTCCTAACTCTTGCATTTCACAAAGAAATCCAAAATGAACATTGAAAATCAAGAGGAATGTAAGTGTGACAAGGTAAACCACGACAAAACACTACTGAAATATTCCAACTCTTGCATTTCAACGAAAGAAAATTAACCAAAATGAACTTTGAAAATCAAGAGAATGTACAGTGTGACAAAGTAAACCACGACAAAACACTACTGAAGTATTCCAACTCTTGCATTTCTACGAAAGAATATCATAGAGAATGTAAACTGTCACAGGGTAACCCACGACAAAAGCACTACTGAAATATCTCCAACTCTTGCATTTCACAAAAGAAATTCAAAATGAACTTTGAAAAATCATAAATGTAACTGTGACCAAGGTAAACCACGACAAAAGCACTACTGAAATATTCCAACTCTTGCATTTCAGTGAAAGAAATTAAAAATGAACTTTGAAAAATCAAGAGAATGTAACTGTGACAAGGTAAACCATGACAAAACCACTACTGAAATATTCTAACTCTTGCATTTCGACGAAAGAAATTCAAAATGAACTTTGAAAAATCAAGAAAATGTAACTGTGACAATGGTAAACCACGACAAAACCACTACTGAAATATTCAACTCTTGCATTTGAACGAAAGAAATCAAAATGAACATTGAAAAATCAGAGAATGTAACTGAGACAAGGTAAAACCACGACAAAACACTGCTGAAATATTCCAACTCTTTGCATTTCAACGAAAGAAATTCAAAATGAACTTTGAAAAATCAAGAGAATGTAACTATGACAGGGTAAACCACGAAAAAACACTACTGAAAAATTCCAACTCTTGCATTTCAAAGAAAGATATTCCAAACGAACTTTGAAAAATCAAGAGCATGTAACTATGACAGGGTAAACCACGACAAAACACTACTGAAATATTCCAACTCTTGCGATTTCAACGAAAGAAATCCAAAATAAACTGTAAAAATCAAGAGATGTAAACTGTGACATGGTAAACCACGACAAACAATACTGAAATATTCCAACTCTTGCATTTCAACTAAAAAAATCCAAAATGAACTTTGAAAAATCAAGAGAATGTAATTGTGACACGGTAAACCACGACAAAACACTACTAAAATATTCCAACTCTTGCATTTCAAACGAAAGAAATCCAAAAATGAACTTTGAAAAATCAAGAGAATGTAACTGTGACAAGGTAAAGCACAACCAAACGCTACTGAATATTCCAACTCTTGCATTTCCCTAACGAAAGAAATCAAAATGAACTTGAAAAATCAAGAGAATGTAACTGTTACTAGGTAAGCACACACAACACTATTGAAATAATCCACTCTTGCATTTCAACGAAAGAAATCCAAAATAAACTTTGAGTAAAAAAATCAAGAGAATGTAAGTGTGACAAGGTAAACCACGACAAAACAATACTGAAATATTCCAACTCTTGCATTTCACGAAAGAAATATCAAAATAAACTTTAAAAAAATCAAGAGAATGTAACTGTGACTTGGTGTGTACGCACGACAAACAATACTGAAATATTCCAACTCTTGCATTTCAACTAAAAAAAATCCAAAATGAACTTTGAAAAATCAAGAGAATGTAATTGTGACCGGTAAACGACAAAACAACAATACTGAAATATTCCAACTCTTGCATTTCAACGAAAGAAATCCAAAATGAACTTTGAAAAATCAAGAGAATGTAACTGTGACAAGGTAAAGCACAACAAAACGCTACTGAAAATATCCAACTCTTGCATTTCTACGAAAGAAATCAAAATGAACTTTGAAAAATCAAGAGAATGTAAACTGTTACTAGGTAAAGCACAACAACACTATTGAAATAATCCAACTCTTGCATTTCAACGAAAGAAATCCAAAATGAACTTTGAAAAATCAAGAGAATGTAACTGTTACAAGGTAAAAAACCCACGACAAAACACGTACTGAAATATTCCAACTCTTGCATTTCAACGAAAGAAATCCAAAATGAACTTTGAAAAATCAAGAGAATGTAATTTGACAAGGTAACCCCTCGACAAAACACTACTGAAATATTCCAACTCTTGCATTTCTACGAAAGAATCCAAAATGAACTTTGAAAAATCAAGAGAATGTAACTGTGACAAGATAAACCATAACAAACCTACTGAAATATTCCAAATCTTGCATTTCAACGAAAGTCATTCAAAATGAACTTTGAAAAATCAAGAGAATGTACCTGTGACATGGTAAACCATAACAAGACACTACTGAAATATTCCAACTCTTGCATTTCAACAAAAGAAATCCAAAATGAACTTTGAAAAATCAAGAGAATGTAAGTGTGACAAGGTAAGCACGACAAAACACTACTGAAATATTCCAACTCTTGCATTTCAACGAAAGAAATCCAAAATGAAAACTTTGAAAAATCAAGAGAATGTAAGTGTGACAAAGTAAACCACAACAAAACACTACTGAAATATTCACAACTCTTTGCATTTCAAACGAAAGAAATTTCAAAAAATGAACTTTGAAAAATCAAGAGAATGTAAGTGTGACAAGGTAAACCACGACAAAACACTACTGAAATATTCCAACTCTTTGCATTTCTACGAAAGAAAATCCAAAATGAGCTTTGAAAAATCAAAGAGAATGTAACTGTGACAAGGTAAACCACAACAAAAACACTACTGAAATATTCCAACTCTTGCATTTCAACGAAAGAAATTCCAAAATGAACTTTGAAAAATCAAGAGAATGTAAGTGTGACAAGGTAAACCACGACAAAACACTACTGAAATATTCCAACTCTTGCATTTCAACGAAAGAAATAAAATGAACAAAAATCAAGAGAATGTAACTGTGACAGGTTAAACACGACAAACACTACTGAAATATTCCAACTCTTGCATTTCCAACGAAAGAAATTCAAAATGAAACTTTGAAAAATCAAGAAAATGTAACTGTGACAAGGTAAACCACGACAAAACACTACAGAAATATTCCAACTCTTGCATTTCAACGAAAGAAATTCAAAAAATGAACTTTGAAAAATCAAGAGAATGTAACTGTGACAAGGTAAACCATGACAAAACACTACTGAAATATTCTAACTCTTGCATTTCAACGAAAGAAATCCAAAATAAACTTTAAAAAATCAAGAGAATGTAACTGTGACATGGTAAACCACGACAAAACAATACTGAAATATTCCAACTCTTGCATTTCAACTAAAAAAATCCAAAATGAACTTTGAAAAATCAAGAGAATGTAATTGTGACACGGTAAACCACGACAAAACACTACTGAAATATTCCAAACTCTTGCATTTCAACGAAAGAAATCCAAAATGAACTTTGAAAAATCAAGAGAATGTAACTGTGACAAGGTAAAGCACACAAACGCTACTGAATATTCCAACTCTTGCATTTCTACGAAAGAAATCAAAATGAACTTTGAAAAATCAAGAGAATGTAACTGTTACTAGGTAAAGCACAACACAACACTATTGAAATATTCCAACTCTTGCATTTCAACGAAAGAAATCCAAATAAACTTTGAAAAAAAATTTCAAGAGAATGTAACTGTGACAAGGTAAACCACGACAAAACAATACTGAAATATTCCAACTCTTGCATTTCAACGAAAGAAATCCAAAATGAACTTTGAAAAAATCAAGAGAATGTAACTGTGACAAGGTAAACCACGACAAAACACTACTGAAATATTCCAACTCTTGCATTTCAACGAAAGAAATCAAATGAACTTTGAAAAATCAAGAGAATGTACTGTGACACGGTAAAAAACAAAACACTACTGAAATATTCCAACTCTTGCATTTCAATGAACACGAAAGAAATCCAAAATGAACTTTGAAAAATCAAGAGAATGTAACTGTGACAAGGTAAAGCACGAACAAAACACTACTGAAATATTCCAAACTCTTGCATTTCAACGAAAGAAATCAAAAATGAACTTTGAAAAATCAAGAGAATGTAACTGTGACAGGTAAAGCACACAAAACACTACTGAAATATTCCAACTCTTGCATTTCAACGAAAGAAATCCAAAATGAACTTTGAAAAATCAAGAGAATGTAACTGTTACAAGGTAAACCACGACAAAACACCATTGAAATATTCCAACTCTTGCATTTCACGAAAGAAATCCAAAATGAAACTTTGAAAAAATCAAGAGAATGTAACTGTTTGACAAGGTAACCCTCGACAAAACACTACTGAAATATTCCAACTCTTGCATTTCTACGAAAGAAATCCAAACATGAACTTTGAAAAATCAAGAGAATGTAACTGTGAACAATAAACCATAACAAAACACTACTGAAATATTCAACTCTTGCATTTCAACAAAAGAAATCCAAAATGAACTTGAAAAAATCAAGAGAATGTAAGTGTGACAAGGTAAAGTACGACAAAACACTACTGAAATATTCCAAACTCTTGCATTTCAACGAAAGAAATCCAAAATGAACTTTGAAAAATCAAGAGAATGTAAGTGTTGACAAGTAAACCACAACAAAAACACTACTGAATATTCCAACTCTTGCATTTCAAACGAAAGAAATTCAAAATGAACTTTGAAAAATCAAGAGAATGTAAGTGTGACAAGGTAAACCACGACAAAACACTACTGAAATATTCCAACTCTTGCATTTCTTCCTAACGAAAGAAATCCAAAATGAACTTTGAAAAATCAAGAGAATGTAACAGTGACAAGGTAAACCACAACAAAACACTACTGAAATATTCCAACTCTTTGCACTTCAACGAAAGAAATTCAAAATGAACTTTGAAAAATCAAGAGAATGTAAGTGTGACAAGGTAAACCACGACAAACACACTACTGAAATATTCCAACTCTTGCATTTCTACGAAAGAAATCCAAAAATGAACTTGAAAAAATCAAGAGAATGTAACTGTGACAGGTAAACCACGACAAAACACTACTGAAATATTCCAACTCTTGCATTTCACGAAAGAAATTCAAAATAAACTTTGAAAAATCAAGAAATGTAACTGTGACAAGGTAAACCACGACAAAACACTACTGAAATATTCAACTCTTGCATTTCACGAAAGAAATTCCTTCAATGAACTTTGAAAATCAAGAAAATGTAACCGTGACAAGGTAAAACCACGACAAAACACTACTGAAATATTCCAACTCTTGCATTTCAACGAAAGAAATCCAAAATGAACTTTGAAAAAATCAAGAGAATGTAACTGTGACAAGGTAAACCACGACAAAACCATACTGAAATATTCCAACTCTTGCATTTCAACGAAAGAAATTCCAAAATGAACTTTGAAAAATCAAGAGAATGTAAAGTGTGACAAGGTAAACCACGACAAAACACTACTGAAATATTCCAACTCTTGCATTTCAACGAAAGAAATCCAAAATGAACTTTGAAAAATCAAGAGAATGTAACTGTGACAAGGTAAACACGACAAAAACGCTACTGAAATATTCCAACTCTTGCATTTCCTACGAAAGAAATCAAAAATGAACTTTGAAAAATCAAGAGAATGTAACTGTGACAAGGTAAACCACGACACAAACATTACTGAAATATTCCAACTCTTGCATTTCAAAGAAAAAATCCAAAATGAACTTTGAAAAATCAAGAGAATGTAACTGTGACAAGGTAAATCATAACAAAACACTACTGAAATATTCCAACTCTTGCATTTCACGAAAAGAAATTCCAAAATGAACTTTGAAAAATCAAGAGAATGTAAGTGTGACAAGGTAAACCACGACAAAACACTACTGAAATATTCCAACTCTTGCATTTCAACGAAAGAAATCCAAAATTAACTTTAAAAAATCAAGAGAATGTAACTGTGACAAAGTAAACCACGACAAAAACACTACTGAAATATTCCAACTCTTGCATTTCAACGAAAGAAATTCAAAATGAACTTTAAAAAATCAAGAGAAAATGTAAGTGTGACAAGGTAAACCACGACAAAACACTACTGAAATATTCCAACTCTTGCATTTCAACGAAAGAAATCCAAAATGAACTTTGAAAAATCAAGAGAATGTAAGTGTGACATGGTAAACCACGCCAAAAAACACTACTGAAATATTCCAACTCTTGCATTTCAACGAAAGAAATCCAAAATGAACTTTGAAAAATCAAGAGAATGTAAGTGTGACAAGGTAAACCATGACAAAACACTACTGAAATATTCCAACTCTTGCATTTCAACAAAAGAAATTCAAAAAGAACTTTGAAAAATCACGAGAATGTAAGTGTTGACAAGGTAAACCACGACAAAACACTACTGAAATATTCCAACTCTTGCATTTCAACGAAAGAAATCCAAATGAACTTAAAAAATCAAGAGAATGTAAGTGTGACAAGGTAAACCACGACAAAACACTACTGAAATATTCCAACTCTTGCATTTCTACGAAAGAAATCCAAAATGAACTTTGAAAAATCAAGAGAATGTAACTGTGGACAAGGTAAACCATAACAAAACACTACTGAAATATTCCAACTCTTGCATTTCAACGAAAGAAATTCCAAAAATGAACTTTGAAAAATCAAGAGAATGTAACAGTGAAACCCACGACAAAAACACTACTGAAATATTCCAACTCTTGCATTTTCAACGGAAAAGAAATCCAAAATGAACTTGAAAAAGAAAAATCAAGAGAATGTAAGTGTGACAAGGTAAACCACGACAAAACACTACTGAAATATTCCAACTCTTGCATTTCAACGAAAGAAATCCAAAATGAACTTTGAAAAATCAAGAGAATGTAAGTGTGACAAAGTAAACCACGACAAAACACTACTGAAATATTCCAACTCTTGCATTTCAACGAAAGAAATTCAAAAATGAACTTTGAAAAATCAAGAAAATGTAAGTGTGGGACAAGGTAAACCACGACAAACACTACTGAAATATTCCAACTCTTGCATTCAAAGAAAGAAATCCAAAATGAACTTTGAAAAATCAAGAGAATGTAACTGTGACAAAGTAACCACGAACAAAACACTACTGAAATATTCCAACTCTTGCATTTCAACGAAAGAAATTTCAAATGAACTTTGAAAAAATCAAGAGAATGTACCTGTGAAATGGTAAACCACGACAAAACACTATTGAAAAATTCCAACTCTTGCATTTCAACGAAAGAAATTCCAAAATGAACTTTGAAAAAATCAAGAGAATGTAAGTGTGACAAGGTAAACCACGAAAAAACACTACTGAAATATTCCAACTCTTGCATTTCTACGAAGGAAATCCAAAATGAACTTTGAAAAATCAAGAGAATGTAACTGTGACAAAGTAAACCACGACAAAACACTACTGAAATATTCCAACTCTTGCATTTCAACGAAAGAAATTTCAAAATGAACTTTGAAAAATCAAGAGAATGTAACTGTGACAAGGTAAACCACGACAAAACACTATTGAAATATTCCAACTCTTGCATTTCAACGAAAGAAATTCCAAAATGAAACTTTGAAAAATCAAGAGAATGTAAGTGTGACAAGGTAAACCACGAAAAAACACTACTGAAATATTCCAACTCTTGCATTTCTACGAAGGAAATCCAAAATGAACTTTGAAAAAATCAAGAGAATGTAACCGTGACAAGGTAAACTATAACAAAACACTACTGAAATATTCCACTCTTGCATTTCAACGAAAGAAATTCAAAATGAACTTTGAAAAATCAAGAGAATGTCACAGGTGAAATGGTAAACCATAACAAAACACTACTGAAATATTCCAACTCTTGCATTTCAACAAAAGAAATCCAAAATGAACATTGAAAAATCAGAGAATGTAAGTGTGACAAGGTAAACCACGACAAAACACTACTGAAATATTCCAACTCTTGCATTTCAACGAAAGAAATCCAAAATGATCTTGAAAAATCGAGGAATGTAACTCTGACAGATAAACCATGACAAAACACTACTGAAATATTCCAACTCTTGCATTTCAACGAAAGAAATTCAAAATGAACTTTGAAAAATCGAGGCAATGTAAACTGTGACAAGATAAACCACGACAAACAATACTGAAATATTCCAACTCTGCATTTCACGACAAAAATCCAAAATGAACTTTGAAAAATCAAGAGAATGTAACTGTGACAAAGGTAAACCACGACAAAACACTACTGAAATATTCCAACTCTTGCATTTCAACGAAAGAAATCCAAATGAACTTTGAAAATCAAGAGAAATGTAACAGTGACAAGATATAAACCACAACAAAACGCTACTGAAATATTCCAACTCTTAGATTTTCTACGAAAGAAATCCAAAATGAACTTTGAAAAATCAAGAGAATGTAACTGTGACTAGGTAAAGCACAACACAACACTATTGAAATAATCCAACTCTTTGCATTTTAACGAAAGAAAAATCCAAAATGGACTTTGAAAAAATCAAGAGAATGTAACTGTTACAAGGTAAATCATAACAAAACACTACTGAAATATTCCAACTCTTGCATTTCAACGAAAGAAATCCAAAATGAACTTTGAAAAATCAAGAGAATGTAAGTGTGACAAGGTAAACCACGACAAAACAATACTGAAATATTCCAACTCTTGCATTTCAACGAAAGAAATCCAAAATAAACTTTGAAAAATCAAGAGAATGTAACTGTGACATGGTAAACCACGACAAAACACTACTGAAATATTCCAACTCTTGCATTTCAACGAAAGAATTTCCAAAATGAACTATGAAAAATCAAGAGAATGTAAGTGTGACAAGGTAAACCACGACAAAACACTACTGAAATATTCCAACTCTTGCATTTCAACGAAAGAATTCAAAATGACTTTGAAAAATCACGAGAATGTAACTGTGACAAGGTAAACCACGACAAAACACTACTGAAAAATTCCAACTCTTGCATTTCAACGAAAGAAATCCAAAATGAACTTTGAAAAATCAAGAGAATGTAAGTGTGACAAGTAAACCATGACAAAACACTACTGAAATATTCCAACTCTTGCATTTCTACGAAAGAAATCCAAAATGAACTTTGAAAAACCAAGAGAATGTAACTGTGACAAGGTAAACCACGACAAAACACTACTGAAATATTCCAACTCTTGCATTTCAACGAAAGAAATCCAAAATGAACTTTGAAAAATCAAGAGAATGTAACTGTGACACGGTAAACCACGACAAAACACTACTGAAATATTCCAACTCTTGCATTTCAACGAAAGAAATCCAAAATGAACTTTGAAAAATCAAGAGAATGTAACTGTGACAAGGTAAAGCACAACAAAACGCTACTGAAATATTCCAACTCTTGCATTTCTACGAAAGAAATCCAAAATGAACTTTGAAAAATCAAGAAAATGTAACTGTGACTAGGTAAAGCACAACACAACACTATTGAAATAATCCAACTCTTGCATTTCAAACGAAAGAAATCCAAAATGAACTTTGAAAAATCAAGAGAATGTAAGTGTGACAAGGTAAACCACGACAAACACTATTGAAATATTCCAACTCTTGCATTTCAATGAAAGAAATTCCAAAATGTACTTTGAAAAATCAAGAGAATGTAAGTGTGACAAGGTAAACCACGAAAAACACTACTGAAATATTCCAACTCTTGCATTTCAACGAAAGAAATCCAAAATGAACTTTGAAAAATCAAGAGAATGTAAGTGTGACAAAGTAAACCACGACAAAACACTACTGAAATATTCCAACTCTTGCATTTCAACGAAAGAAAATAAACTTTGAAAAAAAGAGAATGTAACTGTGACACGGTAAACCACGACAAAACACTATTGAAAATATTCCAACTCTTGCATTACAAGAAAGAAATTCAAAATGAACTTTGAAAAATCAAGAAAATGTAACTGTGACAAGGTAAACCACGACACAAAACACTACTGAAATACTCCAACTCTTGCATTTCAACGAAAGAAATTCAAAATAATGAACTTTGAAAAATAAAGAAAATGTAACTGTGACAAGGTAAACCACGACAATACACTACTGAAATATTCCAACTCTTGCATTTCAAATTTACGAAAGAAATTCAAAATGAACTTTGAAAAATCAAGAGAATGTAACTGTGACAAGGTAAACCATGACAAAAACACTATTGAAATATTCCAACTCTTGCATTTCAAAAAAAGAAATTCAAAATGAAACTTTGAAAAATCAAGAGAAATGTAACTGTGACAAGGTAAACCACGACAAAACACTACTGAAATATTCCAACTCTTGCATTTCAACGAAAGAAATTCAAAATGAACTTTGAAAAATCGAGGCAATGTAACTGTGACAAGATAAACCATGACAAAACACTACTGAAATATTCCAACTCTTGCATTTCAACGAAAGAAATTCAAAATGAACTTTGAAAAATCAAGGAATGTAACTGTGACAATGTAAACCACGACAAAACAAAACTGAAATATTCCAACTCTTGCATTTCAACGAAAGAAAAAAAAATGAAGTTTGAAAAATCAAGAGAATGTAACTGTGACAAGATAAAGCACAACAAAACACTTCTGAAATATTCCAACTCTTGCATTTCTAACGAAAGAAATCCAAAATGAATTTTGAAAAATCAAGAGAATGTAACTGTGACTAGGTAAAGCACAACATAAAATATTCTCTTGCATTTCAACGAAAGAAATCCAAAATGAACTTTGAAAAATCAAGAGAATGTAACTATGACAAGGTAAACCACGACAAAACACTACTGAAATATTCCAACTCTTGCATTTCAACGAAAGAAATCCAAAATGAACTTTGAAAAAAATCAAGAGAATGTAACTGTGACATGGTAAACCACGACAAAACACTACTGAAATATTCCAACTCTTGCATTTCAACGAAAAATTCAAAATGAACTTTGAAAAATCACAGTGACAAGGTGAAAACCACAACAAAACACTACTGAAATATTCCAACTCTTGCATTTAAACGAAAAAAATTCAAAATGAACTTTGAAAAATCAAGAGAATGTAACTGTGAAATGGTAAACCATAACAAAACACTACTGAAATATTCCAACTCTTGCATTTCAACGAAAGAAATCCAAAATGAACTTTGAAAAATCAAGAGAATGTAAGTGTGACAAGGTAAAAACGACAAAACACTACTGAAATATTCCAACTCTTGCATTTCAACGAAAGAAAATTTCAAAATGAACTTTGAAAATTCAAGAGAATGTAAGTGTGACAAGGGTAAACCACGACAAAACACTACTGAAATATTCCAACTCTTGCATTTCAACGAAAGAAATTCCAAAATGAACTTTGAAAAATCAAGAGAATGTAACTGTGTCAAGGTAAACCATAACAAAACACTACTGAAATATTCCAACTCTTGCATTTCAACGAAAGAATATCAAGAGAATGTAACTGTGACAGGTAAACCACGACAAAACACTATTGAAATATTCCAACTCTTGCATTACAAGAAAGAATTCAAAATGAACTTTGAAAAATCAAGAGAATGTAAGTGTGACAAGGTAAACCACGACAAAACACTACTGAAATATTCCAACTCTTGCATTTCTACGAAAGAAATCCAAAATGAACTTTGAAAAATCAAGAGAATGTAACTGTGACAAGGTAAACCATAACAAAACACTACTGAAATATTCCAACTCTTGCATTTCAACGAAAGAAATTCAAAATGAACTTTGAAAAATCAAGAGAATGTAAGTGTGACAAAGGTAAACCATAACAAAACACTACTGAAATATTCCAACTCTTGCATTTCAACAAAAAATCCAAAATGAACTTGAAAAATCAAGAGAATATTAGTGTGACAAGGTAAACCACGACAAAACAGTACTGAAATATTCCAACTCTTGCATTTCAAACGAAAGAAATCCAAAATGAACTTTGAAAAATCAAGAAATGTAAGTGTGACAAAGTAAACCACGACAAAACACTACTGAAATATTCCAACTCTTGCATTTCAACGAAAGAAATCCAAAATGACTTTGAAAAATCAAGAGAATGTAACTGTGACAAGGTAAACCACGACAAAACACTACTGAAATATTCCAACTCTTGCATTTCAACGAAAGAAATTCAAAATGAACTTTGAAAAATCAAGAGAATGTAACTGTGACAAGGTAAACCACGACAAAAACATGACACTATTGAAATATTCCAACTCTTGCATTACAACGAAAGAAATTCAAAATGAACTTTGAAAAATCAAGAAAATGTAACTGCGACAAGGTAACCACGACAAAACACTACTGAAATATTCCAACTCTTGCATTTAAACGAAAGAAATTCAAAATGAACTTTGAAAAATCAAGAGAATGTAACTGTGACAAGGTAAACCACGACAAAACACTACTGAAATATTCCAACTCTTGCATTTCAACGAAAGAAATTCAAATGAACTTTGGAAATCAAGAGAATGTAAACTATTACAGGTAAACCAGACAAAACACTACTGAAATATTCCAACTCTTGCATTTCAACGAAAGAAATCCAAAATGAACTTTGAAAAATCAAGAGAATGTAAGTGTGACAAGGTAGAAAACGACAAAACACTACTGAAATATTCCAACTCTTGCATTTCAACGAAAGAAATTTCAAATGAACTTTGAAAAATTCAAGAGAATGTAAGTGTGACAAGTAAACCACGACAAAACACTACTGAAATATTCCAACTCTTGCATTTCTAACGAAAGAAATCCAAATGAACTTTGAAAAATCAAGAGAATGTAACTGTGACAAGGTAAAACACAACAAAACACTACTAAAATATTCCAACTCTTGCATTTCAACGAAAGAAATTCCAAAATGAACTTTGAAAAATCAAGAAATGTAACTGTGTCAAGGTAAACCATAACAAAACACTACTGAAATATTCCAACTCTTGCATTTAAACGAAAGAAATTCAAAAATGAACTTTGAAAAATCAAGAGAATGTAACTGTGAAATGGTAAACCATAACAAAACACTACTGAAATATATCCAACTCTTGCATTTCAACGAAAGAAATCCAAAATGAACTTTGAAAAATCAAGAGAATGTAACTGTGACAAGGTAAACCACGACAAAACACTACTGAAATATTCCAACTCTTGCATTTCAACGAAAGAAATCCAAAATGAACTTTGAAAAATCAAGAGAATGTAAGTGTGACAAAGGTAAACCACGACAAAACACTACTGAAATATTCCAACTCTTGCATTGCATTTTCAAAATGAACTTTGAAAGAATATCAAGAGAATGTAACTGTGACAGGTAAACCACGACAAAACACTATTGAAATATTCCAACTCTTGCATTTCAAGAAAGAAATTCAAAATGAACTTTGAAAAATCAAGAGAATGTAAGTGTGACAAGGTAAACCACGACAAAACACTACTGAAATATTCCAACTCTTGCATTTCTACGAAAGAAATCCAAAATGAACTTTGAAAAATCAAGAGAATGTAACTGTGACAAGGTAAACCATAACAAAAAACTACTGAAATATTCCAACTCTTGCATTTCAACGAAAGAAATTCAAAATGAACTTTGAAAAATCAAGAAAATGTAAGTGTGACAAGGTAAACCACGACAAAACACTACTGAAATATTCGAACTCTTGCATTTCTAACGAAAGAAATCCAAAATGAACTTTGAAAAATCAAGAGCATGTAACAGTGACAAGGAAAACCACAACAAAACACTACTGAAATATTCCAACTCTTGCATTTCAACGAAAGAAATTCCCCCGAAATGAACTTTGACAAATCAAGAGAATGTAAGTGTGACAAGGTAAAAAACGACAAAACACTACTGAAATATTTCAACTCTTGCATTTCAACGAAAGAAATTTCAAAATGAACTTTGAAAAATCAAAAAATGTAAGTGTGACAAGGTAAACACGACAAAACACTACTGAAATATTCTAACTCTTGCATTTCTACGAAAGAAATCCAAAATGAACTTTGAAAAATCAAGAGAATGTAACAGTGACAAGGAAAACCACACAAAACACTACTGAAATATTCCAACTCTTGCATTTCAACGAAAGAAATCCAAAATGAACTTTGAAAAATCAAGAGAATGTAACTGTGACAAGGTAAACAACAACAAAACACTACTAAAATATTCCAACTCTTGCATTTCAACGAAAGAAATTCCAAAATGAACTTTAAAAATCAAGAGAATGTAACTGTGTCAAGGTAAACCATAACAAAACACTACTGAAATATTCCAACTCTTGCATTTCAACGAAAAATTCAAAATGAACTTTGAAAAATCAAGAGAATGTAACTGTGAAAATGTAAACCATAACAAAACACTACTGATATATTCCAACTCTTGCATTTCAACAAAAGAAATCCAAAATGAACTTGAAAAATCAAGAGAATGTAAGTGCGACAAGGTAAACCGCGACAAAACACAACTGAAATATTCCAACTCTTGCATTTCAACGAAAGAAATCCAAAAATGAGCTTTGAAAAATCAAGAGAATGTAAGTGTGACAAAGTAAACCACGACAAAACACTACTGAAATATTCCAACTCTTGCATTTCAACAACGAAAGAACTTTGAAAAATCAAGAGAATGTAACTGTGACAGGGTAAACCACGACTAAACACTACTGAAATATTCCAACTCTTGCATTTCAAGAAAGAAATTCAAAATGAACTTTGAAAAATCAAGAAAATGTAACTGTGACAAGGTAAATCACGACAAAACACTACTGAAATGTTCCAACTCTTGCATTTAACGAAAGAAATTCAAAATGAACTTTGAAAAAATCAAGAGAATGTAACTGTGAAAAGGTAAACCACGACAAAACACTACTGAAATATTCCAACTCTTGCATTTCAACAAAGAAATTCAAAATGAACTTTGAAAAATCAAGAGAATGTAACTGTGACAAGGTAAACCATGACAAAACACTATTGAAATATTCCAACTCTTGCATTACAACGAAAGAAATTCAAATGAACTTTGAAAAATCAAGAAAATGTAACTGTGACAAGGTAAACCACGACAAAACACTGACTACTGAAATATTCCAACTCTTGCATTTTTCAACGAAAGAAATTCAAAATGAACTTTGAAAAATCAAGAGAATGTAACTGTGAAAAGGTAAATCACGACAAAACATTACTGAAATATTCCAACTCTTGAATTTCAACGAAAGAAATTCAAAATGAACTTTGAAAAATCAAGAGAATGTAACTATGACAGGTAAACCAGACAAAACACTACTGAAATATTCCAACTCTTGCATTTCAACGAAAGAAATCCAAAATGAACTTTGAAAAATCAAGAGAATGTAAGTGTGACAAGGTAAACCACGACAAAACACTACTGAATATTCCAACTCTTGCATTTCAACGAAAGAAATCCAAAATGAACTTTGAAAAAATCATCAGGAGAATGTAAGTGTTGACAAGGTAAACCACGACAAAACACTACTGAAAATATTCCAACTCTTGCATTTCTACGAAAGAAATCCAAAATGAACTTTGAAAAATCAAGAGAAAGTAACTGTGAAATTGTAAACCATAACAAAACACTACTGAAATATTCCAACTCTTGCATTTCAACAAAAAAATCCAAAATGAACATTGAAAAATCAAGAGAATGTAAGTGTGACAACGTAAAAACGACAAAACACTACTGAAATATTCCAACTCTTGCATTTCAACGAAAGAAATTTCAAAATGAACTTTGAAAAATCAAGAGAATATAACAGTGACAAGGAAAACACAACAAAACACTACTGAAATATTCCAACTCTTGCATTTCAACGAAAGAAATTCCAAAATGAATTTTGAAAAATCACAGTGACAAGGAAAACCACAACAAAACACTACTGAAATATTCCAACTCTTGCATTTAAACGAAAAAAATTCAAAAAGGAACTTTGAAAAATCAAGAGAATGTAACTGTGAAATGGTAAACCATAACAAAACACTACTGAAATATTCCAACTCTTACATTTCAACAAAAGAAATCCAAAATGAACATTGAAAAATCAAGAGAATGTAAGTGTGACAAGGTAAACCACGACAAAACACTACTGAAATATTCCAACTCTTGCATTTCTACGAAAGAAATCCAAAAATGAACTTTGAAAAACCAAGAGAATGTAACTGTGACAAGGTAAACCATAACAAAACACTACTGAAATATTCCAACTCTTGCATTTCAACGAAAGAAATTTCAAAATGAACTTTGAAAAATCAAGAAAATGTAAGTGTGACAAGGTAAACCACGACAAAAAACACTACTGAAATATTCGAACTCTTGCATTTCTACGAAAGAAATCCAAATGAACTTTGAAAAATCAAGAGCATGTAACAGTGACAAGGAAAACCCACACAAAACACTGCTGAAATATTCCAACTCTTGCATTTCAACGAAAGAAATTCCAAAATGAACTTTGACAAATCAAGAGAATGTAAGTGTGACAAGGTAAAAAACCGACAAAACACTACTGAAATATTTCAATTCTTGCATTTCAACGAAAGAAATTTCAAATGAACTTTGAAAAATCAAAAAATGTAAGTGTGACAAGGTAAACCACGACAAAACACTACTGAAATATTCCAACTCTCGCATTTCTACGAAAGAAATCCAAAATGAACTTTGAAAAATCAAGAGAATGTAACTCTGTCAAGATAAACCATAACAAAACACTACTGAAATATTCCAACTCTTGCATTTCAACGAAAAATTCAAAAATGAACTTTGAAAAAGCAAGAGAATGTAACTGTGAAATGTAAACCATAACAAAACACTACTGAAATATTCCAACTCTTGCATTTCAACAAAGAATATCCAAAATGAACATTGAAAAATCATGAGAATGTAAGAGTGACAAGGTAAACCACGACAAAACACTACTGAAATATTCCAACTCTTGCATTTCAACGAAAGAAATCCAAAATGAACTTTGAAAAATCAAGAGAATGTAAGTGTGACAAAGTAAACCACGACAAAATACTACTGAAATATTCCAACTCTTGCATTTCAACGAAAGAACATCAAGAGAATAAACTGTGACAGGGTAAACCACGACAAAACACTACTGAAATATTTCAACTCTTGCATTTCGCGAAAGAAATTCAAAATAAAATTTGAAAAATAAAGAAAATGTAACTGTGACAAGGTAAACCACGACAAACACTACTGAAATATTCCAACTCCTGCATTTCAACGAAAGAAATTCAAAATGAACTTTGAAAAATCAAGAGAATGTAACTGTGACAAGGTAAACCATGACAAAACACTATTGAAATATTCCAACTCTTGCATTTCAAAAAAGAAATTCAAAATAAACTTTGAAAAATCAAGAAAATGTAACTGTGACAAGGTAAACCACGACAAAACACTACTGAAATATTCCAACTCTTGCATTTCAACGAAAGAAATTCAAAATGAACTTTGAAAAATCGAGGCAATGTAACTGTGACAAGATAAACCATGACAAAACACTACTGAAATATTCCAACTCTTGCATTTCAACGAAAGAAATTCAAAATGAACTTTGAAAAAATCGAGGCAATGTAACTGTGACAAGATAAACCACGACAAAACAAAACTGAAATATTCCAACTCTTGCATTTCAACGAAAGAAATCCAAAATGAAGTTTGAAAAATCAAGAGAATGTAACTGTGACAAGATAAAGCACAACAAAACACTTCTGAAATATTCCAACTCTTGCATTTCTACGAAAAAATCCAAAATGAACTTTGAAAAATCAAGAGAATGTAACTGTGACTAGGTAAAAAACACAAAATAACTCTTGCATTTCAACGAAAGAAATCCAAATGAACTTTGAAAAATCAAGAGAATGTAACTGTGACATGGTAAACCACGACAAAACACTACTGAAATATTCCAACTGTTGCATTTCAACGAAAGAAATTCCAAAATGAACTTTGAAAAATCACAGTGACAAGGAAAACCACAACAAAACACTACTGAAATATTCCAACTCTTGCATTTAAAACGAAAAAATTCAAAAAATGAACTTTGAAAAATCAAGAGAATGTAACTGTGAAATGGTAAACCATAACAAAACACTACTGAAATATTCCAACTCTTGCATTTCAACGAAAGAATCCAAAATAAACTTTGAAAAATCAAGAGAATGTAACTGTGACATGGTAAACCACGACAAAACACTACTGAAATATTCCAACTGTTGCATTTCAACGAAAGAAATTCCAAAATGAACTTTGAAAAATCACAGTGACAAGGAAAACCACAACAAAACACACTGAAATATTCCAACTCTTGCATTTAAACGAAAAAAATTCAAAAATGAACTTTGAAAAATCAAGAGAATGTAACTGTGAAATGGTAAACCATAACAAAACACTACTGAAATATTCCAACTCTTGCATTTCAACGAAAGAAATCCAAAATGAACATTGACAAATCAAGAGAATGTAAGTGTGACAAGGTAGAAAACGACAAAACACTACTGAAATATTCCAACTCTTGCATTTCAACGAAAGAAATTTCAAAATGAACTTTGAAAATTCAAGAGAATGTAAGTGTGACAAGGTAAACCACAACAAAACACTACTGAAATATTCCAACTCTTGCATTTCAACGAAAGAAATTCCAAAATGAACTTTGAAAAATCAAGAGAATGTAACTGTGTCAAGGTAAACCATAACAAAACACTACTGAAATATTCCAACTCTTGCATTTCAACGAAAGAAATTCAAAATGAACTTTGAAAAATCAAGAGAATGTAACTGTGAAATGGTAAACCATAACAAAACACTACTGAAATATTCCAACTCTTGCATTTCAACAAAAATAAATCCAAAATGAACATTGAAAAATCAGAGAATGTTAGTGTGACAAGGTAAACCATGACAAAACACTACTGAAATATTCCAACTCTTGCATTTCAACGAAAGAAATCCAAAATGAACTTTGAAAAAATCAAGAGAATGTAAGTGTGACAAAGTAAACCACGACAAAACACTACTGAAATATTCCAACTCTTGCATTTCAACGAAAGAATAAAATCAAACTTTGAGAAATGTGACTGTGACAGGTAAACCACGACAAAACACTACTGAAATATTCCAACTCTTGCATTTCAACGAAAGAAATTCAAAATGAACTTTGAAAAATCAAGAGAATGTAACTGTGACAAGGTAAACCATGACAAAATACTATTGAAATATTCCAACTCTTGCATTACAAGAAAGAAATTCAAAATGAACTTTGAAAAATCAAGAAAATGTAACTGCGACAAGGTAAACCACGACAAAACACTACTGAAATATTCAAACTCTTGCATTTAAACGAAAGAAATTCAAAATGAACTTTGAAAAATCAAGAGAATGTAACTGTGACAAGGTAAACCACGACAAAACACTACTGAAATATTCCAACTCTTGCATTTCAACGAAAGAAATTCAAAATGAACTTTGAAAAATCAAGAGAATGTAACTATTACAGGGTAAACCAGACAAAACACTACTGAAATATTCCAACTCTTGCATTTCAACGAAAGAAATCCAAAACGAACTTTGAAAAATCAAGAGAATGTAAGTGTGACAAGGTAAAAACGACAAAACACTACTGAAATATTCCAACTCTTGCATTTCAACGAAAGAAATTTCAAAATGAACTTTGAAAATTCAAGAGAATGTAAGTGTGACAAGGTAAACCACGACAAAACACTACTGAAATATTCCAACTCTTGCATTTCTACGAAAGAAATCCAAAATGAACTTTGAAAAATCAAGAGAATATAACTGTGACAAGGAAAACAACAACAAAACACTACTAAAATATTCTAACTCTTGCATTTCAACGAAAGAAATTCCAAAATGAACTTTAAAAAATCAAGAAATGTAACTGTGACAAGGTAAACCATAACAAAACACTACTGAAATATTCCAACTCTTGCATTTCAACGAAAGAAATTCAAAATGAACTTTGAAAAATCAAGAGAATGTAACTGTGAAATGGTAAACCATAACAAAACACTACTGATATATTCCAACTCTTGCATTTCAACAAAGAAATCCAAAATGAACATTGAAAAATCAAGAGAATGTTAGTGCGACAAGGTAACCCACGACAAAACACAACTTATAAACTTTGAAAAATCAAGAGAATGTAACTGTGACAAAGTAAACCACGACAAAACACTACTGAAATATTCCAACTCTTGCATTTCAACGAAAGAAATCCACAAATATCAAGAGAATGTAACTGTGACAGGGTAAACCACGACAAAACACTATTGAAATATTCCAACTCTTGCATTTCAACGAAAGAAATTCAAAATGAACTTTGAAAAATCAAGAAATGTAACTGTGACAAGGTAAACCACGACAAACACTACTGAAATATTCCAACTCTTGCATTTCAAACGAAAGAAATTCAAAATGAACTTTGAAAAATCAAGAGAATGTAACTGTGAAAAGGTAAACCACGACAAAACACTACTGAAATATTCCAACTCTTGCATTTCAACGAAAGAAATTCAAAATGAACTTTGAAAAATCAAGAGAATGTAGCTATGACAGGGGTAAACCAGACAAAACACTACTGAAATATTCCAACTCTTGCATTTCAACGAAAGAAATCCAAAATGAACTTTGAAAAATCAAGAGAATGTAAGTGTGACAAGGTAAACCACGACAAAACACTACTGAAATATTCCAACTCTTGCATTTCAAAGAAAGGAATCCAAAATGAACTTTGAAAAAACAGGAGAATGTAAGTGTGACAAGGTAAACCACGACAAAACACTACTGAAATATTCCAACTCTTGCATTTCTACGAAAGAAATCCAAAATGAACTTTGAAAAATCAAGAGAAAGTAACTGTGAAATTGAAAAGGTAAACACCAAACAAAACACTACTGAAATATTCCAACTCTTGCATTTCAACAAAAGAAATCCAAAATGAACATTGAAAAATCAAGAGAATGTAAGTGTGACAAGGTAAACGTAGAAAAAACGACAAAACACTACTGAAATATTCCAACTCTTGCATTTCAACGAAAGAAATTTCAAAAATGAACTTTGAAAAATCAAGAGAATATAACAGTGACAAGGTAAACCACAACAAAACACTACTGAAATATTCCAACTCTTGCATTTCAACGAAAGAAATTCCAAAATGAATTTTGAAAAATCACAGAATGTAAAATCTGTGACAAGGAAAACCACAACAAAACACTACTGAAATATTCCAACTCTTGCATTTAAACGAAAAAAATTCAAAAATGAACTTTGAAAAATCAAGAGAATGTAACTGTGACAAATGGTAAACCATAACAAAACACTACTGAAATATTCCAAATCTTGCATTTCAACAAAAGAAATCCAAAATGAACATTGAAAAATCAAGAGAATGTAAGTGTGACAAGGTAAACCACGACAAAACACTACTGAAATATTCCAACTCTTGCATTTCAACGAAAGAAATCCAAAATGAACTTTGAAAAATCAAGAGAATGTAAGTGTGACAAAGTAAACCACGACAAAACACTACTGAAATATTCCAACTCTTGCATTTCAACGAAAGAAATTCAAATGAATTTGAAAAATCAAGAGAATGTAACTGTGGCAGGGTAAACCACGACAAAACACTACTGAAATATTCCAATTCTTGCATTTCACGAAAGAAATTCAAAATGAACTTTGAAAAATCAAGAGAATGTAACTGTGACAAGGTAAACCACGACAAAACACTGCTGAAATATTCCAACTCTTGCATTTCAAAGAAAGAAATCCAAAATGAACTTTGAAAAATCAAGAGAATGTAACAGTGACAAGGAAAAACCACAACAAAACACTACTGAAATATTCCAACTCTTGCATTTCAACGAAAGAAATTCAAAAATGAACTTTTAAAATCAAGAGAATGTAACTGTGAAAGGGTAAACCACGAACAAAACACTACTGAAATATTCCAACTCTTGCATTTCAACGAAAGAATCCAAAATCAAAAATCAAGAGAATGTAACTGTGACAGGGTAAACCACGAAAAAACACTACTGAAATATTCCAACTCTTGCATTTCACGAAAGAAATCAGAATGAACTTTGAAAAATCAAAAGAATGTAACTGTGACAAGGTAAACCATAACAAAACACTGCTGAAATATTCCAAATCTTGCATTTCAACGAAAGAAATTCAAAATGAACTTTGAAAAATCAAGAGAATGTAACTGTGAAATGGTAAACCGTAACAAAACACTACTGAAATATTCCAACTCTTGCATTTCAACAAAGAAATCCAAAATGAACTTTGAAAAATCAAGAGAATGTAAGTGTGACAAAGTAAACCATGACAAAACACTACTGAAATATTCCAACTCTTGCATTTCAACGAAAGAATATCAAGAGATTGTAACTGTGACAGGTAAACCACGACAAAACACTACTGAAATATTCCAACTCTTGCATTTCACGAAAGAAATACAAAATGAACTTTGAAAAATCAAGAAATGTAACTGTGAAAAGGTAAACCACGACAAAACACTACTGAAATATTCCAACTCTTGCATTTAAACGAAAGAAATTTAAAATGAACTTTGAAAAATCAAGAGAATGTAACTGTGACACGATAAACCACGACAAAACAATACTGAAATATTCCAACTCTTGCATTTCAACGAAAGAAATTCATATTGAACTTTGAAAAATCGAAGCAATGTAACTGTAACAAGATAAACCACGACAAAACACTACTGAAATATTCCAACTCTTGCATTTCAAAGAAATCGAAAGAAAATCAAGAGAATGTAACTGTGACAGGGTAAACCACAACAAAACACTACTGAAATATTCCAACTCTTGCATTTAAACGAAAAAATTCAAAATGACTTTGAAAAATCAAGAGAATGTAACTGTGAAATGGTAAACCATAACAAAACACTACTGAAATATTCCAACTCTTACATTTCAACAAAAGAAATCCAAAATGAACATTGAAAAATCAAGAGAATGTAAGTGTGACAAGGTAAACCACGACAAAACACTACTGAAATATTCCAACTCTTGCATTTCTACGAAAGAAAATCCAAAATGAACTTTGAAAAAACCAAGAGAATGTAACTGTGACAAGGTAAACCATACCAAACACTACTGAAATATCCAACTCTTGCATTTCAACGAAAGAAATTTCAAAATGAACTTTGAAAAATCAAGAAAATGTAAGTGTGACAAGGTAAACCACGACAAAACACTACTGAAATATTCGAACTCTTGCATTTCTACGAAAGAAATCCAAAATGAACTTTGAAAAATCAAGAGCATGTAACAGTGACAATGGAAGGAAAACCACAACAAAACACTGCTGAAATATTCCAACTCTTGCATTTCAACGAAAGAAATTCCAAAATGAACTTTGACAAATCAAGAGAATGTAAGTGTGACAAGGTAAAACCGACAAAACACTACTGAAATATTTCAATTCTTGCATTTCAACGAAAGAAATTTCAAAATGAACTTTGAAAAATCAAAAATGTAAGTGTGACAAGGTAAACCACGACAAAACACTACTGAAATATTCCAACTCTCGCATTTTCTACGAAAGAAATCCAAAATGAACTTTGAAAAATCAAGAGAATGTAACTCTGTCAAGATAAACCATAACAAAAAACACTACTGAAATATTCCAACTCTTGCATTTCAACGAAAGAAATTCAAAAATGAACTTTGAAAAAGCAAGAGAATGTAACTGTGAAATGGTAAACCATAACAAAACACTACTGAAATATTCCAACTCTTGCATTTCAACAAAAGATATCCAAAATGAACATTGAAAAATCATGAGAATGTAAGAGTGACAAGGTAAACCACGACAAAACACTACTGAAATATTCCAACTCTTGCATTTCAACGAAAGAAATCCAAAATGAACTTTGAAAAATCAAGAGAATGTAAGTGTGACAAGTAAACCACGACAAAATACTACTGAAATATTCCAACTCTTGCATTTCAACGAAAGAAATCATCAAGAGAATATAACTGTGACAGGGTAAACCACGACAAAACACTACTGAAATATTTCAACTCTTGCATTTCGCGAAAGAAATTCAAAATAAAATTTGAAAAATAAAGAAAATGTAACTGTGACAAGGTAAACCACGACAAAAATACACTACTGAAATATTCCAACTCCTGCATTTCAACGAAAGAAATTCAAAATGAACTTTGAAAAATCAAGAGAATGTAACTGTGACAAGGTAAACCATGACAAAACACTATTGAAATATTCCAACTCTTGCATTTCAAAAAGAAATTCAAAAAAACTTTGAAAAATCAAGAGAATGTAACTGTGACAAGGTAAACCACGACAAAACACTACTGAAATATTCCAACTCTTGCATTTCAACGAAAGAAATTCAAAATGAACTTTGAAAAATCGAGGCAATGTAACTGTGACAAGATAAACCATGACAAAACACTACTGAAATATTCCAACTCTTGCATTTCAACGAAAGAAATTCAAAATGAACTTTGAAAAATCGAGGCAATGTAACTGTGACAAGATAAACCACGACAAAACAAACTGAAATATTCCAACTCTTGCATTTCAACGAAAGAAATCCAAAATGAAGTTTGAAAAATCAAGAGAATGTAACTGTGACAAGATAAAGCACAACAAAAACACTTCTGAAATATTCCAACTCTTGCATTTCTACGAAAGAAATCCAAAATGAACTTTGAAAAATCAAGAGAATGTAACTGTGACAGGTAAAGCACAAAAATATAAACTCTTGCATTTCAACGAAAGAAATCCAAAATGAACTTTGAAAAATCAAGAGAATGTAACTGTGACATGGTAAACCACGACAAAACACTACTGAAATATTCCAACTGTTGCATTTCAACGAAAGAAATTCCAAAATGAACTTTGAAAAATCACAGTGACAAGGAAAACCACAACAAAACACTACTGAAATATTCCAACTCTTGCATTTAAACGAAAAAATTCAAAATGAACTTTGAAAAATCAAGAGAATGTAACTGTGAAATGGTAAACCATAACAAAACACTACTGAAATATTCCAACTCTTGCATTTCAACGAAAGAAATCCAAAATAAACTTTAAAAAATCAAGAGAATGTAACTGTGACATGGTAAACCACGACAAAACACTACTGAAATATTCCAACTGTTGCATTTCAACGAAAGAAATTCCAAAATGAACTTTGAAAAATCAAGAGAATGTACTGTGACAAGGAAAACCACAACAAAACACTACTGAAATATTCCAACTCTTGCATTTAAAACGAAAGAAATTCAAAATGAACTTTGAAAAATCAAGAGAATGTAACTGTGAAATGGTAAACCATAACAAAAAACTACTGAAATATTCCAACTCTTGCATTTCAACGAAAGAAATCCAAAATGAACATTTGACAAATCAAGAGAATGTAAGTGTGACAAGGTAGAAAACGACAAAACACTACTGAAATATTCCAACTCTTGCATTTCAACGAAAGAAATTCAAAATGAACTTTGAAAATTCAAGAGAATGTAAGTGTGACAAGGTAAACCACAACAAAACACTACTGAAATATTCCAACTCTTGCATTTCAACGAAAGAAATTCCAAAATGAACTTTGAAAAATCAAGAGAATGTAACTGTGTCAAGGTAAACCATAACAAAACACTACTGAAATATTCCAACTCTTGCATTTCAACGAAAGAAATTCAAAATGAACTTTGAAAAATCAAGAGAATGTAACTGTGAAATGGTAAACCATAACAAAACACTACTGAAATATTCCAACTCTTGCATTTCAACAAAATAAATCCAAAATGAACATTGAAAAATCAAGAGAATGTTAGTGTGACAAGGTAAACCATGACAAAACACTACTGAAATATTCCAACTCTTGCATTTCAACGAAAGAAATCCAAAATGAACTTTGAAAAATCAAGAGAATGTAAGTGTGACAAAGTAAACCACGACAAAACACTACTGAAATATTCCAACTCTTGCATTTCAACGAAAGAATATCAAGAGAATGTGACTGTGACAGGGTAAACCACGACAAAACACTACTGAAATATTCCAACTCTTGCATTTCAACGAAAGAAATTCAAAATGAACTTTGAAAAATCAAGAGAAATGTAACTGTGACAAGGTAAACCACGACAAAATACTATGAAATATTCCAACTCTTGCATTACAACGAAAGAAATTCAAAATGAACTTTGAAAAATCAAGAAAATGTAACTGCGACAAGGTAAACCACGACAAAACACTACTGAAATATTCCAACTCTTGCATTTAAAAAAAATTCGAAAGAAATTCAAAATGAACTTTGAAAAATCAAGAGAATGTAACTGTGACAAGGTAAACCACGACAAAACACTACTGAAATATTCCAACTCTTGCATTTCAACGAAAGAAATTCAAAATGAACTTTGAAAAATCAAGAGAATGTAACTATTACAGGGTAAACCAGACAAAACACTACTGAAATATTCCAACTCTTGCATTTCAACGAAAGAAATCCAAAACGAACTTTGAAAAATCAAGAGAATGTAAGTGTGACAAGGTAGAAAACGACAAAACACTACTGAAATATTCCAACTCTTGCATTTCAACGAAAGAAATTTCAAAATGAACTTTGAAAAATCAAGAGAATGTAAGTGTGACAAGGTAAACCACGACAAAACACTACTGAAATATTCCAACTCTTGCATTTCTACGAAAGAAATCCAAAATGAACTTTGAAAAATCAAGAGAATATAACAGTGACAAGGAAAACAACAAAAAACACTACTAAAATATTCTAACTCTTGCATTTCAACGAAAGAAATTCCAAAATGAACTTTGAAAAAATCAAGAGAATGTAACTGTGACAAGGTAAACCATAACAAAACACTACTGAAATATTCCAACTCTTGCATTTCAACGAAAGAAATTCAAAATGAACTTTGAAAAATCAAGAGAATGTAACTGTGAAATGGTAAGACTATAACAAAAACACTAAAACACTACTGATATATTCCAACTCTTGCATTTCAACAAAAGAAATCCAAAATGAACATTGAAAAATCAAGAGAATGTTAGTGCGACAAGGTAAACCACGACAAAACACAACTTATAAACTTTGAAAATCAAGAAATGTAAGTGTGACAAAGTAAACCACGACAAAAAACACTACTGAAATATTCCAAATCTTGCATTTCAACGACAGAATATCAAGAGAATGTAACTGTGACAGGGTAAACCACGACAAAACACTATTGAAATATTCCAACTCTTGCATTTCAAGAAAGAAATTCAAAATGAACTTTGAAAAATCAAGAAATGTAACTGTGACAAGGTAAACCACGACAAAAACACTACTGAAATATTTCCAACTCTTGCATTTCAAACGAAAGAAATTCAAAATGAACTTTGAAAAATCAAGAGAATGTAACTGTGAAAGGTAAACCACGACAAAACACTACTGAAATATTCCAACTCTTGCATTTCAACGAAAGAAATTCAAAATGAACTTTGAAAAATCAAGAGAATGTAGCTATGACAGGGTAAACCAGACAAAACACTACTGAAATATTCCAACTCTTGCATTTCAACGAAAGAAATCCAAAATGAACTTTGAAAAATCAAGAGAATGTAAGTGTGACAAGGTAAACCACGACAAAACACTACTGAAATATTCCAACTCTTGCATTTCAAAGAAAGAATCCAAAATGAACTTTGAAAAAACAGGAGAATGTAAGTGTGACAAGGTAGACCACGACAAAACACTACTGAAATATTCCAACTCTTGCATTTCTACGAAAGAAATCCAAATGAACTTTGAAAAATCAAGAGAAAGTAACTGTGAAATTGTAAACCATAACAAAACACTACTGAAATATTCCAACTCTTGCATTTCAACAAAAAAATCCAAAATGAACTTTGAAAAATCAAGAGAATGTAAGTGTGACAACGTAGAAAACGACAAAACACTACTGAAATATTCCAACTCTTGCATTTCAACGAAAGAAATTTCAAAATGAACTTTGAAAAATCAAGAGAATATAACAGTGACAAGGAAAACCACAACAAAACACTACTGAAATATTCCAACTCTTGCATTTCAACGAAAGAAATTCCAAAATGAATTTTGAAAAATCACAGTGACAAGGAAAACCACAACAAAACACTACTGAAATATTCCAACTCTTGCATTTAAACGAAAAAAATTCAAAAATGAACTTTGAAAAATCAAGAGAATGTAACTGTGAAATGGTAAACCATAACAAAACACTACTGAAATATTCCAAATCTTGCATTTCAACAAAAGAAATCCAAAATGAACATTGAAAAATCAAGAGAATGTAAGTGTGACAAGGTAAACCACGACAAAACACTACTGAAATATTCCAACTCTTGCATTTCAACGAAAGAAATCCAAAATGAACTTTGAAAAATCAAGAGAATGTAAGTGTGACAAAGTAAACCGCGACAAAACACTACTGAAATATTCCAACTCTTGCATTTCAACAAAAAAAAAAAATCAAGAGAATGTAACTGTGGCAGGTAAACCACGACAAAACACTACTGAAATATTCCAACTCTTGCATTTCACGAAAGAAATTCAAAATGAACTTTGAAAAATCAAGAGAATGTAACTGTGACAAGGTAAACCACGACAAAACACTGCTGAAATATTCCAACTCTTGCATTTCAACGAAAGAAATCCAAAATGAACTTTGAAAAATCAAGAGAATGTAACAGTGACAAGGAAAACCACAACAAAACACTACTGAAATATTCCAACTCTTGCATTTCAACGAAAGAAATTCAAAAATGAACTTTTAAAAATCAAGAGAATGTAACTGTGAAATGGTAAACCATAACAAAACACTACTGAAATATTCCAACTCTTGCATTTCAACGAAAGAAATATCAAGAATCAAAAGAATGTAACTGTGAAGGGTAAACCACGAAAAAACACTACTGAAATATTCCAACTCTTGCATTTCACGAAAGAAATTCAGAAATGAACTTTGAAAAATCAAAAGAATGTAACTGTGACAAGGTAAACCATAACAAAACACTGCTGAAATATTCCAAATCTTGCATTTCAACGAAAGAAATTCAAAAATGAACTTTGAAAAATCAAGAGAATGTAACTGTGAAATGGTAAACCGTAACAAAACACTACTGAAATATTCCAACTCTTGCATTTCAACAAAAGAAATCCAAAAATGAACTTTGAAAAATCAAGAGAATGTAAGTGTGACAAAGTAAACCATGACAAAACACTACTGAAATATTCCAACTCTTGCATTTCAACGAAAGAATATCAAGAGATGTAACTGTGACAGGGTAAACCACGACAAAACACTACTGAAATATTCCAACTCTTGCATTTCACGAAAGAAATACAAAATGAACTTTGAAAAATCAAGAAAATGTAACTGTGAAAAGGTAAACCACGACAAAACACTACTGAAATATTCCAACTCTTGCATTATAAACGAAAGAAATTTAAAATGAACTTTGAAAATCAAGAGAATGTAACTGTGACACACGATAAAACCACAACAAAACAATACTGAAATATTCCAACTCTTGCATTTCAACGAAAGAAATTCATATTGAACTTTGAAAAATCGAAGCAATGTAACTGTAACAAGATAAACCACGACAAAACACTACTGAAATATTCCAACTCTTGCATTTCAACGAAAGAAAATCAAGAGAATGTAACTGTGACAGGTAAACCACAACAAAACACTACTGAAATATTCCAACTCTTTTCATTTCAACGAAAGAATTTTAATGTGAACTTTGAAAAATCAAGAGAATGTAAGTGTGACAAGGTAAACCACGACAAAACACTACTGAAATATTCCAACTCTTGCTTTTCAACGAAAGAAATCCAAAATGAACTTTGAAAAATCAAGAGAATGTAACTGTGACATGGTAAACCCCGACAAAACACTACTGAAATATTCCAACTCTTGCATTTCAACGAAAGAAATTCCAAAATGAACTTTGAAAAATCAAGAGAATGTAAGTGTGACAAGGTAAACCACGACAAAACACTACTGAAATATTCCAACTCTTGCATTTCAATGAAAGAAATTCAAAATGAACTTTTAAAAATCACGAGAATGTAAGTGTGACAAGGTAAACCACGACAAAACACTACTGAAATATTCCAACTCTTGCATTTCAACGAAAGAAATCCAAAATGAACTCTGAAAAAATCAAGAGAATGTAAGTGTGACAAGGTAAACCACGACAAAACACTACTGAAATATTCCAACTCTTGCATTTCTACGAAAGAAATTCAAAATGAACTTTGAAAAATCAAGAGAATGTAACTGGACAAGGTAAACAATAACAAAACACTACTGAAATATTCCAACTCTTGCATTTCAACGAAAGAAATCCAAAATGAACTCTGAAAAATCAAGAGAATGTAAGTGTGACATGGTAAACCATTGTGATAGTGATAGTGATATATTTAATTAACAAAAAAGTTTAAATACAAAAATCAATATGATTCACCCAAAACCAAACGGTTGACGTGTGTTGAAACAGGTAAAAAAAATAATACATACATGTAACATCATTCAAATACACTATAATAAGAAAGAAAGATAAAAAGAGAAAAAAGAAAAGAAAGAAATGAAATAAATAAAGAATAATAATAATAGTACAGGGACAGCAACTACATACCATATTCATGTTGTGGGGTCGCACTCACAAACCAACAAGCAATAACAACTTAATTTTGACGCAATCGTGAAATTGCACCGTTTGCTGTTTTTATTAAAGACACCAATAACTTCTCCATGCTACCCTCCTCATCCATAGCCAAAAAAACTCTTCCAGCTGCATTTTATTATTAAAATCGCGACGGGCATGCGCATAGGAACACGCAACTAGTTTGTGTTCCTTGACTATATTTGGCCTTGATGGGCCCAATGCCTCCACCAGTCTTGATTCACAATCTAAACATACTTTATCAACTTGTAGCAGGGAATTTTGGAAGTTTTTAAATTGTAAAGTATCTTTGCCTTCTGCCGGCATTTCTATTCTTTGATTGCCATGAAGTTTGCAATATCTCATGTGATCCGTCAATGTTCGTTCAGATCTAAATGGAGAAAGGCACATGGGGCAATAGTGACGTTCCCCTTTCTGAACGCCTTGGGATAAGAGTCGACTTATTGCCGTAACGGGGGAAAATGACCATACGAATTTACATCTTTGGGAGGCTCATAAATAACCCAAACCCAATTTTTAACATTATCTACCATCGGTGTCCTAACTGAATATAAAATCCCTTTTTTATTTGGTTTCTTTCTCCCATTTACAAATTCCGTGTCGTACTGGAGAACAACCACCCCCAACCCAAGATTTTCATTTGCTTTTTCAAATACAGTTATTTCTTTTAAGGACACCGGATACTTCCCCTCTAAACAATCAAAATTTACTTTAGGGAAATTGTCTCCGCCGTTACGCGCAAGTCCGTCGAGATTTTTTATTGTTGACTCATTTTTTAATGCTTTATGGGCTGCTTCTAAAAATGCATAATTAAAGCATTGCAGCCCTGTGTTAAATTTGAAACTCTGAACCCCTCCTGTAGCCGTCAAATCTGGGTGACATTTTGTTTTATTATTCCCCGCCCCTCTTAAAATAAAGTTTTTTTTAATCTACTGAGATTCAGATCCATGCGTTCAATGTATAAAATTGTGGAACCACTTCCCCTCTCGTTAAATGTGTCCAAAGTTGATATTAATTTATTAACCCAGTTGAAAAAGTTACCCTCAAATTCATTTAGACCAGGGTAAAAAGTTTGGTTGCCAGTTGAAAAATGAAAATAAAAAATGTCCCCAGATGTCCCCTTTTGTAAATAAACTTTTTGATTTACCGATGCCTTAATCCCCCCCTGACCCCCCAATTCTGAATCTAAATCTCAATAAGTGCTCGAATTTGGTCGATGTAGGTATGAAGAACATTTAAATGGTCTGTTAAAATAACACTCCCGTCAACCACGTTTTCCTCGGGAGGATTAAAATCTACCCTATGTGTTTGCATGTGACCTAGAGCAGATTCCAACAAATAAAATTCACGTAGTTCCGGGGATGTGACACTATTTTCATGTCCTGCACCTATTTGCACAGGATCCAATTCACTAATTATAAAGTCATCGTCAAAAGTGTCCCCGGAAACATTAGGTCCAACAATTTGCATAAGGCTATCCATTTCTTCAGTTGTAAATTGAAAATCCAGGGGGTATTAAATGACGTACCTCCACTAACATCATCCGGCGAAAGGGGACAATTGCCCATGATATTTTGAAGTCCTGGGCCAGGGAAGGCAGTTGTTTTCGTAGCTTCCCCTGAAACTAAAATGAATGGATTGAGTTTTTTTTTCTTTGACGAAAGTTTTATCACAATTATAGCACACTATTTTTTTTCTTAGTTGGATTTATCAAACATTTTTTTTCTTAATTGGATTCGTATTTATCAAACAAATGCATAACAAATTGCAATTTTTTGCTTATAGCATTATTTACAAAACAAATGCATAATAAATTACAAATTTTGTTAATAACACACACGCACACACACACACGTACACGCACGCATGCGCACACACACTCACACACACACACACACACACACACACACACGCACGTATGCGCACACACACTCACACACACACACACACACACACACACAAGGATGTGCGCACACGTTCACACACACACACACACATGCGCACACACATCGCAACGTTTGACTAATAGCAATAAAATATGGTAAAAAAAAATCTCAATAATTCAATAATTGTCAATAATTATAAAAATAAAAAAAATCAATAATTGTCTTAATAGCTCATTAAAAAAAAATTGTCTCTTTTTTTCCTACAAATCCAGTCATCCATGAAAAATAGCGGTCAGATTCCTTTTCCTACAAATCTACTCGTTTAAAAATCTACTATTTGTAATAGCAATAACGTAAAGTACATTAGGTAAAAAATACATACATTTCCAAATCCAGACTGCACTTGTGTGTCGGATGGGGCGGTGATGTCCATATCTTGCATAGATGAGCCAGCGGGGTTCACCATCCTGTGAGCAGCCGCCCATTCTCTTTTTGGTTTTTGACCAGACTGTATTCGCGTTGCTCCCGATGGGCCAATTATCTCCATTTGTTGCATTGGAGTAATGCCGTTAGCCTTAGCTCTCTTTTCCGGGGGGGGGGGGGGTAATTGTAGGAATCCACCTCCTCCTTAAAAAAGAAGAAAAATTTAGTAAGGAAATAATAACCCCTCTTTTACAGATAAATTGCCCTCTAAAGTTTATTCTGATGTTTGTAGTGCTTTAAAAACATTTCGGTAAAATTCCCCCCTGAAAATTTCACCCCTGGAAACCCCCCTCCTCATGTAAAATTAATCCCCGTACAAAATCCTTTTACTCTGTCAAAACTGCAAAATTCCACATTTTGATGATAAAAGCTTGAATGATTGTCTTTACTAATAGAACAGCACACTCATTTTTCAATTTAAAAATTTGAGGAGCAAATTCCTAAGACAAAAGACCTAAAATTTAATTTAAAAGTTAGATCACGTTTCCGGAAAAAAATCGGTAAAATTTCCCCCTGAAAATTTCACCCCTGGAAACCCCCCTCCTCATGTAAAATTAATCCCCGTACAAAATCCTTCTACTCTGTCAAAACTGCAAAATTCCACATTTTTGATGATAAAAGCTTGAAAGATTCTCTTTACTAATAGAACAGCACACTCATTTTTCAATTTAAAAATTTGAGGAGCAAATCCCTAAGACAAAAGACTTAAAATTTAATTTAAACGTTAGCTTACGTCTCCGGAAAAAAATCGGTAAAATTTCCCCCTGAAAATTTCACCCCTGGAAACCCTCCTCCTCATGTAAAATTAATCCCCGTACAAAATCCTTCGACTCTGTCAAAACTGCAAAATTCCACATTGTTGATGATAAAAGCTTGAAAGATTCTCTTTACTAATAGAACAGCACACTCATTTTTCAATTTAAAAATTTGAGGAGCAAATCCCTAAGACAAAAGACCTAAAATTTAATTTAGAAGTTAGCTCACGTTTCCGGAAAAAAACTGGTAAAATTTCCCCCTGAAAATTTATCCCTGGAAACCCCCCTCCTCATGTAAAATTAATCCCCGTACAAAATCCTTCTACTCTGTCAAAACTGCAAAATTCCACATTATTGATGATAAAAGCTTGAATGATTGTCTTTACTGATAGAACAGCACACTCTTTTTTCAATTTAAAAATTTGAGGAGCAAATCCCTAAGACAAAAGACCTAAAATTTAATTTAAAAGTTAGCTCACGTTTCCGGAAAAAAACTGGTAAAATTTCCCCCTGAAAACTTCACCCCTGGAAACCCCCCTCCTCATGTAAAATTAATCCCCGTACAAAATCCTTCTACTCTGTCAAAACTTCAAAATTCCACATTGTTGATGATAAAAGCTTGAATGATTGTCTTTACTAATAGAACAGCACACTCATTTTTCAATTTAAAAATTTGAGGAGCAAATCCCTAAGACAAAAGACCTAAAATTTAATTTAAACGTTAGCTTACGTCTCCAGAAAAAAAACTGGTAAAATTTCCCCCTGAAAACTTCACCCCATGGAAACCCCCCTTTTTTACAGAAGAAAAAATTAGTCTGCACAAAGAATCTCCTCCTCCCTCCCTCCCCCTTACTTTCCATGCGATGAAATAGTTTGTTTTTTCACATCGTAAAACTCTCTTAATCATGGAATACAATTGAAAATAGAATATCTTTCATCTAATTAGGCTAGAATGCAGTTTCTCTCTTTGTCAAAACCCGCGTTGCTATTCCATAAAACATGTGCCATTAATCAATGCGATAACAGGAGCGTGCGAAATATGGTCCCAAAACTGACCCTTCCTTGTAAACACAGAAGCTTCTATTTAAACAGATAAAGAAAACGCATTTTAATTAGAATGAATGAGGAAACTGACATTTTCGAAATAACTAAAACTACAGAATTAAGCTCGTAAACAGAGCAGTGGGGGAGGGTTTTTATTTACATAATAGAAAAAAGAGCGTACTTTTTGTTTTCTAGGGAGTATACTCATCATATTGTAGGATTTGTATTAATGGAGGGGAGGAGGGCTATGCCCCTGAATTTGAATTTACTGGTAAAATGATTTTATTTGGAAATAAATTAAGAAATTCAGTAAACTGTACTCACATTGAAAATTGAAGTATCCATTGCTTAAAGTTAATAATATTCAATGTACTATCTATGATACGTTAAATCATAATGAAAATTAAATCGTAAGGTATGGCCATTATATACAAAATCTCAAAGACGAATAAAAAACCTGTCCTTTTATTTATAACCAATCACCAATCAACTTGCCGTATATTGAGCAACCACGGATGTCTCTGATTGGCTCCTAAAAAATAGATGTTGGCTCAAAAACAGTCTGGTTGAAAAACTTGGAGTTGAATTAAACTTGTGTGGGGAATCCCACGCTCATACTGTTATCTTTTTTACAACGTTTAGGAACCAGAGGGGAATCCCCGCTCGTTTGGAAAGGTACCAACAGGACATAAGCAAATAGCACGTAGTTTCAAAACGTGTTTAATCACGTGTAGAGGTCCCATAGAAAGACAATGGAAGGAACATAGTGTCCCCAAATAGCATTGGAAGGAACATAAGCCCTTATAATAGCATAGGAAGGAACATAGCGTTATAGGATAGCATGGGAGGGAACGTAAACCCTTAGAATAGCATGGGAGGGAACATAAACCCTTAGAATAGCATGGGAGGGAACATAAACCCTTAGAATAGCATGGGAGGGAACATAAACCCTTAGAATAGCATGGGAGAGAACATAAACCCTTATAATAGCATGGGAGGCAACATAAAGTATGCAAATCCATAAGTACACGCTCTGGAAAGGTGTCAAGGAACGTAATCTCCCCAAATAGCACAGGATGGAACATAAACCATGCAAATTCATAAGTACATGCTCTGGAAAGGTGCCAAGGAACGTAAAGTACCCAAATAGCACATGAAGGAACATAAAGTACCCAAAATGGTACCCCTTTCCCTACTTGCGTGTTCATTTATTTGTTTTTCCCCCAAGGCGATCGTATTGACCCAGTGGATCTAGACTATCTGGAGAGGGCTCAGAGTACCATTTTTAAGTGACCAAAAATTGGAGGGCAACTAGGCCTCCTCCTCGGCCCTTATTTTTCCCGAAATAATTTGATAAGAAATTTGAGATAGCCATTCGATTCATCATAGTTGAAAGGCCCAATAACTATGCCTTTGGGTATAACATGACCCCCCTCCCACAACCCCAGGGGAAAAGTGTTTAAGTTATAAAATTTGCCCATTGCTTACGCAGAGTATTTGTTATTGGGATGCCTGCATACATTTTCGGGGAGGGGGACACATTTTTTGCTGGGGTTTTTTCTACGGGGGAGTTTTCCATAGAGAGAAAAGTTTCTAGGGAGTGAACTTGTCAGGGGAAAATACAAAATTCTTTTTACATGTCTTGCTTTCTCTTTTCCGTCTCAATTTTACACACGGAGTGGTTAAGAGTAATTTTCTTGGGTAAACTTTCACCGGGAATGAATTGCCTAGAGGATATTCCGTGGGGAAAGGGTTTCACCGTGGAGGTGGGACTGTATTTCCTGGCATTATTTAAAAAGCGATTGGAAATTAAATAAACAAAACGTTTTTTCTTTTACGTATATGAAGGAGGTTGCCCCCCTCCTTGTCATTTCGCTCTTTAGCGTAAAGATAGAGGTGTTAAGGAGGGGGAAGCCTCCTTCATATGCGTAACAACTTCTTTTCGTTTTAAGTTTTAATGCTGCTCATTACTTTCAGTTGAAAAAACTTTTTCTATTTAATTTACAAAAAGAAACGACACTATGTTTTCATTTTTTTTTCACTCTAAACTTGGTTTTTGCTTAATTTCGTGTACGGCTTCTTCGTTCAGCTTCGTTCAGGGTTGAGGTGTATTATCTCCCCTAGATTGGAGGTAATTACAAATTATATAGGAGAAATAAGTTTTTAACTGAAACTAAGGAGCAACATTTAAACTTAAAACGAACATAAATTATTCCGTATAAATAAAAAAGATTATGGCACTGTTGGTTCTCCATTAGATTTCCATAAGAAACGAGCAAAGATTAATTTTAAGAAACTAAGTTTTCCTGAGAGAAGGAAAGAGCAAAGCTGAAATTTAAAGCTAACAAAAATTATTACTTCACAGCCTATTTAACATATATTAATCAAACTACCGCAAATAAATCAACCGATGATAAATTCCTATGTTTATAGGATTACAGAAAACTAGCACTTTACTGAAAACACTAGCTTAGTTTATAATTTGCTCAGTTCAATGATTGACTGTCGCTTTGGATTTGAAAAGGACATGTCATGATTATTTTGTTGACAAGTTCGAAGCGAAGCAATCTTGATAGTATTAAGACTCATTTTCCAATTTGAATAACATCTTCAAATTCCCCGTTTCATAGAGATAAATTAAATTAAAAAAAATATTTTTTTAAACTGAAAGTAAGGAGCGACATTAAAATTTAAAATGAACAAAAACTGTTCCGTATATGAAAGGGGATGTCCCCTCCTCAAAGCCTCGCTCTTTACGCTGAAGTTTGACTCTGTCTGACAACTTTATTTTTAAAACAATAAACAACCTTAGCGTAAAGAGCGAGGTGTTGAGAAGGGGACAGCCCCTTTCATATACGGAATAATTTCTGTTCGTTTTAAGTTTTAATGTCACTCCTTACTTTCAGTTTAAGAAAACTTATTGTTTTTATTTAATTTGTTAACATTTTTGAATTAATGCAGCTTTGATTTTGGCTCACCGTACACGAACAATTAAAACAAAATTTGTGTATTAATTTTACTTTTTTTGGGGCTAATGTCTTTCTCAAAATTTTTATCTGACGGAACTTACGAATTAACTTACGTAACAAACTTCTATATTCATATATTTTTATTACGTATATTAGGGGGTTTACCCTCTACTCAATACCTCGCTTTTTACGCTAAAGTTCAAATTTTTATCCATTTTTTTAAGAGTGAATCCTTAATCACAAAGGCTGTTAATTAGAATAAATAGCTCTGATGAAAGTACAACAAAAAAAACTTTAGTTTAAAGAGCGAGGTAATGACTAGGGGGTAAACCCAATCATATACGAAGTAATTTTTGTTCGTTTTAAGTTTCGATGTTGCTCCTTACTTTCATTTGAAAAAATTGTTTGTTTTATTTAATTTCTTATTGTTTTTTAAATAATGCTTGGAAATCAGGCACCCCCTTGATAGCAATATCCCTTCCCCCATGGAAATATCCCCCATGAACCCCCCCCCCCAACTACAAGAAAAACTCCCCCTAAAAACTTCTGTATACTTCCCAATAGCCCAATACTATATGTCTTCATTTAGTCCTCAGAGTAGAAACCCCTGTTTGGATTCACTCACTTTGGACTTGAATTAATTAAGAGCTTTGAACATGATTTAATTCAGTAACCCTAGCTAAGTCGTCTTTAATCAGCGAAAATATTTGATAATATATCAAAACCCATTCCAGTTCAAAAAATGGCAAAGAGAGTATGCCAGGAATGCAGATTAAGAGTTACTATTAACTTTATTCAGTGCAGTAGCTGTGAGTTTTACTTCCATGAACGTTGCTCCGGTATAGAACGTTCTAAGTGGTCAAAAAATTGGCTTTGCCTAGATTGTACTACAAAAGAAGATACTAATGACGAGGTAGTACCTTTTGATGACTCTTTGCGCTGTTCCACCCAGACCCCGTCTACTCTTAAGACACCTCCACGTCACCCATCGGGAAGTGACCTAGTCAACATTTTGCAGGAAGTGAGGTCATCAACCTTATCGTCTCTCAAATCAATTCCTTGCCAAACCAGTTTCATGCCCCAGGAAAGTCCCCCCTCAACCACGTCCCATGTGTCCTGCCAAACCAATTTCGTTTCAAAAACAACTGATTTCAGTTGCCAAACCCTGATCAAGCTACAGTATTCAACACCTGTTCTTCGTGCCAGTCCGACTTGTTAAACAACGTTCCTACTACACCTAAAACAAGACACCTACTCCCTCCAATGCAGTGGTTATTATCATTGCTGAGTGATCTTGAAAATGTTATTATAGAAATGTCCACCCTAACCATTTCAAAAAGTGTTGGAGTTGGTAACCCCCAGTCTTTTCCAATCCGGGAAAAGGAGAAATCCCTAAGTTCTGTTAAAATCAATATTAAAACAAGACTTATTGACGTAGTGTGGCTCCTGATAACATCATCAAAATTTAACGGAAGACAAGGTCAACGACAAAATTATAGATACGAATTCAGTGATTTCCGGTTTAACTAAGATAAAAAGACAAGTTTGTGTGTTTAAAGGATTAAACTGTCTTGGTTTTAATTCCCTTTCAGGCACAAGTGTTCAAGGTCAAGTTCATTCTGAAATTGACCTTAATTATACATGTAAAACCAGGTGTGACTTCAATACTAGTCATTAACTATCCAGGAAGCAAGTTAATGCTAATAAAGGTATATGCCAATATGCCTGGAGAGGGGTTTGCAAGAAGGAAGAGTCGTGTAAATACCTCCATTTGTGCAAGAAGTATTAGTTGAAGAATGAATGCAGTGTCCCTGGGTGCCAACTCTTTCATTCCAGGGTGTGTGACAGTCTTAGAAGTGGGCTTTGCTTCGGTGAATGCAGTCAAATCCACTTAAAATATGGATACAAATCTTTTAAAAAACTCTTAGTGCCGAAAAAAATTTAAACCCACAGTCAGACCCCTCCAATTCCTTCTTTCATCAGTTTGGACCTGTCAAAAAACGATTTACATCAAACCTTCCCACCATTACATCAAAGGTCAGTGAGATACCGCAAGCACCTCAGCTCAACGAAAGCAAATTCTCCCCCCACCAACAGTGCCAAGAAAACTCTGTCAAAAAACTAGAGTCACCAAGCCTGTCAATTAACACACCAGTGCCCATTGAAGCATCACCACCAGCTAATTCTGGGGAATTTAAGACCCCAATCGTATTCTATCACCACAAAGAAGACCATACTTCTATCCATTCCTCCCCTTCCCAGGTACTTCGGGTTATGGAAGCATCGAATTACGTGACTGTAGTGTAAACCAGCGTTTTAGTTCTAACTTATGTCCCCCCAAATCCCAACTTAATAATATCCCCATAATTTGTCCGCTGTCCTCCTTTTCCCTCAAGCCCGGTGCAGCCCAGCCTTTTAATCCTGCTTCTCAAACGAATCCCAGCCTTCATCCCGAAAAAGATGCCTCTCCTCTCCCAGATCCACGTTCCTCCCCCCCCCCCCTGTCTCCCATAATTAACAAACAAAAAATTGCCCTCTTTAGTAACCGTTTTACTTTCCTAAAGTTGCTTGTTACGAACGCCGAAAGCCTGAATTTCGACAAATTGATCGAGTTGGAGGCCCTCTGTCAAGTACACAAAATTGATGTAATTGCCGTAATTGAGGTCCAAGCACAGAACCCTGATTTATTGAAAATTAATAACCACTCCCAATTCATAAAACTTCGTCCTTATGATCATCCCCTAGGTAAAAAGGGAGGTGGATTACTATTATTTGTAAATCATTATCTCTTTCTTAAATTAATTCATGCTCCCAACCTTTCAGATTACGATGAAATCATTTGGGCAAGTGTAAGACCCAAAGTTTTACCACGCCCCTTTAATTTGATTGTGTTTTGCTGCTTCTATTATTCCCCAAATCAAAACGCTGTACAGACAGCGATTCTACCAAAACCTGCATAGTAGTGCCGACTTTGTCCTATGCAAATTCCCGAGCGCCGGTATTTTCTTAGTAGGTGATGCTAGTGTTCTAAAGTTAAATTCCCTTTGTAGTTCAATAACTTAAAACAAATAGTAAAAATACCAACAACAAAAGGAAATTCTACCCTTGATTTGATTTGCACCAATATGCAGGCATTCTATGCCCCTCCTGTCCCCTTGCCCCCGTTAAGAGGAAGTTACCATTTTTGTTAATTAACGAAGCCCCTCAACAGTTTTAATCATACTTTTTCTGTTACTGAGTTCTCTTAACGCCCAATTTCCAATGATGGCCTTTACACATTTGGATCTTGGATTACCAATGAAAACTGGCTGGCTCTCAAAGGAAAAAATTAAATTAATTTTAAAGTTTCTGAATTCCAAAATCTGATTAAAACAAATACATAAATTCCTTCCCTGTGAAAAAAGTGAAAACATGTTCTAATGACAAACCTTACATTACTAGCCAATTGAAAAAATTAATTAGAATTAAATTTAATCTACTAAAGAGTGGTAAAACATCCGAAGCGAACTCACTACGTAAACATATAAAAAAATAAATACGTAAATCTACTTCATATTACAAATGCAAAGTCCAGGATTTATTTTCTACAAAGCCAAAACAATGGTATAATAGAATAAAGAAAATTTGTGGAAAACACATAATAATATAGATTTCCATTTTCAAGAAGACCCTTCGGTTACAGGCAATGATTTGAACAGGTTACTTTCTTCCATAGTTCAGAACCTCCCTCCCCTTTCTTTTGACACTCCTTATGATTTGTGCTCTCTCAATTTCCATTATTTCGCCCTCGGATGTGGAGGCAAAAATTAAGAACATTAAAAGTGTAGTACAGATCCACTAGACATCCCGATTACTGTTACTACTACTACCAACTCACCGCAGCACCAAGCCGCTTGAGACCAACACAGCTACGCACGCTCCCCTCCATCTCAATCTATTCAAAGCCTCCCTTTTTACGCCCACCCATGAAGTTCCCATTTCCTTTAAATCTTTCTTTATGACGTCCTCCCACCCCAGACTAGGACGACCTGCTTTCCGTTTAGCCCTAGACGGTTGGCCGAAAAGAACAATTTTCGGCAATCTGTCATCCTTCATCCGCACAACGTGCCCTAGCCACCTCAACTTTTCTTTCATTATAGCCCTAGAGAGCGGTATTGAGCCACACTTTTCGTATAGCCTATTGTTTGAAATACGGTCAGTCAGCCGTGTTCCCAGAACAATCCTTATCCTATGGAGTTTTCACTTGATTTGAGAAAATTGGCTCCAAGGCTAAAGGACTATTAAAGGGGTGGTGCAGAGAATTTGTCAAAAACGCAAACTAAACTATAAAAGTGAACACAAAATTAGCAATCTGAAAGTTTTTCTCTTTTAATTCTAGCGTGTCTTCTGAAGCGTGATTATTCTAGACCTTGGTATATGCCTGGAGAAGGAAACATGTTAAGAAAATAATTCATATTTCATAATAGATAAAATAACTGTAGCCACACATTTTACATGCAGCCTTGCTATACTTTACCACCACCCTGCCTCCCCCCCTTAATCTGCAAATACTATAGCCATAACTATATATTTTCTATGTATTCTCCCAATACATATCTCTTCCTTCAACCCATGTAAACTGTGATAAAACAAAACCAGAGAAAACAAATGATGGGTAGCAGAATAATTTGGGCTATATGTTTGCATATTGGGGGGGAAGGGGGTTGGAGGTAAAGTAATGCAGGGATGTAGGCAAAATGTGTTAGCTATAATTATTATGTATATTATGAAGTATGAATTGTTCCCTTAACATGTTTCCTTCTTTACAGATCCTTTTCTAGGCAACTACTTAGACCTTCATCAAAGGAACTTTTGACAACACACATACAAACCTTAGTACACCTCATAAATTTAAGCATATTGCAGGCTACATTAAATTAAGGAATGTTTATACAACTAAATTAAGTAAATTTGCAGTTTATAACATAATTTAACTATCAAAAAGTTAATATATCACTTGATGCCTTTTTTTGTGCTCCTGTATAATTCAATAATTTGCTTTTGGAATAAATTACATTTTGAACCCTCAAAAAGGAATTTCCCCCCAAAATCATCATAAAACAATTAAAGGCCATAAGAAAAGGCATCAAGTGATGTATTCACTTTCATCCTAATTAAAATATGTTGAAGATTGCAAATCAACCCTAAATTTTGAGAGATTTGTGAGGCACTTGGGTAAATGTGTTTAGCTCCATGGCACTTCCAATATCCATGGCATGGGTAAACAAAATCCATAAAAACATGGATAAATCCATGATAACATGGATAAATCTATGTAAGTGGCAGAGTCTCAATGTTCATCTTCCATATATATATATTCATGATACAAAAATGAGGGCATGTATGAAGATAGCTTATAATCCAGTTGTGTCATTTTAGATGTAGAAGACATATCTGAAAAAGAACTCTGTAAAATATACCTACATGACAATGACCAAAAATTGTGTTATCCTGGAATGTGCACATGTGGTGTCATGCATTGTATGTGCTAGTCAATTGGATGAGTGCCCAATTTGCAGAAAGAGTCTTGTTTGTAAAAAAATTCATGTGACATTGTGTTTCTAAGCAAGGGATTATTTTTTCTCATTTCATATGCAGAAGTGAGATGAGAAAATTCTTTGAAACAAAACAATAAAGATTGCATAAAACACAAAGCCCTAGTTGAGGAGCTGAAATGCAGAATAGCAAAGGGAGAGGCAGATTTGATATTTGTAATGGTGCCATCACCCAAAACAACTTGCCAGTTTGAGAGCAATCCTCCAACCGCGCCAATGTCCCACTAATGTATGGGCCTCCTTCTACCTCTATTTATTGTTTAAGTGTTAATGGACTTGAATCACCAAATTTTGTCTCTCAATGGTCTAGTAGGGAATATAATAATAATATTTACCTGTCTGATGCTGACATTTCTCTTGTTTCTTCAGAAACAACCTGCTTACCTGACAATTCTTCTTTGTTGTTTCATAGTGCTGTATGCAACAGACTTACCAGTCCTTTAGTTCCTGCATCCTGTCAGATCCTTACCTATCAGGGAATGAGGTTCCTTAGCTTCAATGTTGATAGCCTCTCTAATAAGCTTTCTGAACTTTCGTTTCATATGAAATCTGAAACAGTGGACTTTGCAGCAATTACACAAGTTTCACCGAAAATACCTTGTCAGTCTTAACTCCTTTTGAAATCGAAATCAATGATTACCAACCATTTTCTAATCTGAATTCCTTGCTTTGCCACAGAGGAGTGTGGCTTTATATTAGAGATGAACTAAATGTTAGTCTCATTCAATTCTCTGAATACTGATAGAATTGATTCTGTGTGGATTAAAATACCCAATCAAATAATTTCAATTCTAGTGGGTGTTGTTTATAGAAGCCCCAGTGCTCCATGTGGTTAGGACTCAGAATCTAATTTGGCTGCTATGTTGTCTCATGTGGTGTCCAAATTTGCCAGCTATGATCTTGTCCTAATGGATAACTTTAACCTTCCTGAAATCCTACGGATTGATGGATCTGGTTTTTGTAATAGAGATTTTGTGTCTACCCTCTCTGATAATTCCCTCTGTCAAACAATCTCACAACCAAATCGTTACAGGGAAGGTCAAGTCTCCAACATTCTTGATCTGGTTGTACTCAGTAACCCTGACCTTCTTATTAAGAATGTGATAACCGCACCTGTTGGTAATAGCGACTATGTAATAATTATTTCAGAGCTATGTCTGCCTACCAAACAACCTTCCTCTAAGCAACAAAAATATGTAAGCTACAAAATAGTCTCTGATAAACTTGCCAAAGTCAACTGGAAAATGCTAATACTGATGATATTGAGAAGAGTTGGTCAAAGTGTTGAAAAGTCATGCACCAGAATTTTTCAGGTAAAACAGGCAAAAAGTTTACCTTTTTTATCTACTAAAGTAAGCAAGCTAATCAATTGAAAACACAGAGCATGGAATCACAGTAGAAAAAATAAGACCATAGAAAATTATCTAGTCCAAAAATCCTTTTGTAATCAAACAACAAACCAAATAAAGGAGTTGAAGAGAAGGTTTGAGGAAAAACTGGCTGAGGAAGGTAATGATAACCCTCAATCGTTCTGGCGTTATACCACTCAAAAACGTAGCACCAGATGCACAATCCCTGATATCCTGCACGATAGTAAATCAGTTGCTGATCCTGAACTGAGAATTGAAATTTCCAACCAATATTTCTCTTCTGTTTTTTTTGTCCAATACTAGTATTGTATATCCTACACTTCCTTTATATGATGTGGAACCAATTCTGATTACAGATACTTTGGTTCTAAAAGAACTCACATCCCTCATTGAATAAATCTGCTGGCCCAGATTGCATTCACAAACGTATCCTACATGAATGTTGGACATTTTTGTGTCAACCTCTTTCCCTTTTGTTCAATTTATCATTAAATTTTTCTAGACTACCTCAAGACTGGAAAACTGCACATATTATTTCTATTTTCAAAAAGGTAGAAAGGACCTTGCTGACAATTATCAACCCATCAGCATGACATCAGCAGTTGTTAAGGTCCTTGAAAGTATAATCGATTCTGCACTTGTTAAAAAACTTGAAGTAAACAATGTTTAACACAGTTCACATCATGGCTTTTGTTCTGGAAGATATGACCACATCATCAAGTTGCTTGATATTGGGGGTCTGCTGACATGATTCTGCTTGACTTTTCTAAAGCTTTTGACAAAGTATATTGCAATCGACTTGCAATTAAATTATGCACAGTAAAGCTTGAAGAGAAATCCCTGCTCTGGATCCTTGACTTTCTTTATTTGCATAATCAATTTGTTCAGTTATTTGATGACTCTGGTAATTGTATTCTTTCTTCCTCAATGCATGTTCTGAGAGGAGTTTCTCAGGAAAGTGTCTTGGATCCTATAATATTTAATATCTTCATCAACGATGCTCCTCCCATTAACAGCAGTGGATCAACTCTTCATGCAGATTACCTAAAGCTTCTTGGACCAGCTTTGTCCTGTGAAGATCATGCCCTGCTACAAAATAATCTTCAACTGCTGGGTCAAATGGCTGAGGCCTGGCGTTTTGAATTCAATGTTGCAAAGCGCCATATCATTCACTTTGGCAAACTGACTCCTTGCTGCTCTTATTTTTTCTTAGGCCATCCACTCTCCTCTGTAAATAATGAGCAAGATCTTGGCGTCACTATTGACAATGAATTAAAATTCAGCACTCATGCTAAGAGGTCTGCTGCTGGGGCTAGTTTGACCTTGGGACTGATTAAGTGTACTATTTCCTCTTGTTCGCCTAAAGTCATCAGTCTTCTTTATAAGGGACTTGTGTGTCCTAAGCTTGAAGTTAGAATGTCTCTTACCACTCTATATTTTAAAAAAGACATAAAAGTTCTTGAAGATGTGCACAGACATACTACTAAAGTGATATCTGGAATGCAAGAGCTTTCCTACCCTGTAAGACTATCAGAGCTGAATCTCTCTACACCTGTTAACAGGAGAATAAAGTGGATGTCATTTTAGATTTTAATTAATTAAGGGTTAATATTCTCCCAGCATTGTTCCCTACTGTTAGTACCAATTCAAGAACCAGACGTCATCACCTGAAACTTGTCAAGCAGTCTATAATTTCTAGAGTCCGTAATCAATTCTTTTCAACATGTATTGTCAATAATTGAAACAAACCATCAGAGGCAACGCTATAGCCTTGCCTATAGTTAAGGCCAGATGGCTCCAATGTTTAAAAAAAAAAAAATTCCCAGAGGCACTTCATATGGAAGGGGTCGTCATAGAAACTTCAAATGGGGCTCATTTGATTGGGAATCGAGAGTTCTAGTGCCCTTTTTAAGGGTCAAAAGTGATTGGAAGGCAACTAACACCCCTTCCACGCCCACCAGTTCCCCAAACACATCCGATCAAAATTTTGAGGTAGCCATTTTGTTCAGTATAGTTGATTTCTAGGTAGAAATTATATTTTTGAGAAGGACACTCCCCCACAGCCATCAGGGCAAAGGTTGTAAGTTATGCCCTGGGGGTATATAAGGTTTTTACAGAAAACTTTGTCATCAAAACTTCGAAAAGGACTCATTCGACTGGAAATTCGAAGGGCTAGTGCCCTTTTTAATAGCCAAAAGTGATTGGAGGGCAACTAAACCCCCTCTCACGGGCACTTTTTCCCCAAACACATCCAATCAAAAGTTTGAGATAGCCATTTTGTTCAACGTAGTTGAAAATCCTGGAGATTAGGACTTTTAGGATAACGACCCCCCTCCCCCCTCAGGCCTCGTGGCAAGGGTGTTAAGTTTTGCCCTGGGGGTATAAAAGGTATTTATAGAAAGCATTGTCATAGAAACTTTGGAAAGGGCTCATTCAACTGGAAATTTAAATGGCTAGTTCCCTCTTTAATAGTCAAAAGTGATTGGAATAAAACTAATACCCCTTCCACGCCCACCATTTCCCCAAACACATCCAATTAAAGTTTTCATATAGCCATTTTGTTGCAACGTAGTTGAAAGTTCTAGAAATTTTATGTTCGAGCAGGACATTCCTTCCCAAAGTCTTCAGGGGCAAGGGTTATAAATTATGCCCTGGGACCATATATGGTTCTTATGGAAGGAATGCTCGTATAAACTTCAGAGAGGGCTTATTTGATTGGAAATTGAAAGTTCTAGTTCACTTTTTAAGCGTCAAAAGATATCTAAGGGCAACCAGCTCCCCCCCCCCAAACCCTTTTTTCCCAAACGCATCTGATAAAAATTTTGAGATAGCTATTTTGTCAAAAATAGTTCAAAGATCATATAATAATAATTCCAATGTCAACACAAACCCCCAAGGCAGGCATTGTAAGTTATGCCCTGGGGGCATATATGGGTCTTATGGAAGGGATGCTTGTATTAACTTCAAAGAATGGCTCATTTGAGTGGAAATAGAAAGTTCTAGTTCACTTTTTAAGAGTCAAAAGAGATTGGAGGGCACCTAGCCCCCCCCCCTCCACGTCCTTTTTTCCTCAAACCCATCCAATTAGAACTTTGAAATAGCCTTTTTTTTAAATAGTTCAAAGACCATATAATGAAAACTCCGGGGTCGACACAGCCCCCCCCCGGCAGGCGTTGTGAGTTATACCTTGGGGAATATATAGTTCTTACCGAAGGGATGCTTATAAAACTTCAGAGAGGCCTAATTTGATTGGAAATTGATAGTTCTAGTTTAGTATTTAAGAGTCAGAGGAGATTGGAGGGTAGCACCCCCCCCCCACACCCCTCTTTCCGCAAATGCATCCAATAAAAATTTAGATATAGCCATTAAGCTAAAAATTGCTCAAAAGTCTGACAACAAAAACTTAAGTGTTGTCGCAACCCCCCAGGGCCCGGAGGCAGTTGTTGTAAGTTATGCCCTGGGGCAAATATGGCAAAGGGACTAACAACAAAATAATTTGGACAGCAGTGTCAAAGCGAAGTAACTTAACACAGGACAGTAGAGGGAAGGGTAATAATAGGATATAGGCTACGTTAAAACCATTTTTAGGACATTAACCACATAAAAGATTAATTAAATTATATTTTATTGAGCCAAGGGGGAGGGAGAACTTCTTCTCTTAGAAATGTTTTTAAAAATCATATCATACGTAGAAAAAAGATCATGGAAAAGCTAGGATGACGAGGTCCAATTCCCAGTCTTCACTAGAACGTTCTACTGAATGTCTGAAGTTGAATGAAAGCCCAAAAGACTCGCACAAAGCATTTTTTGTTATAAGTTTATCGCTTTAATAGCAAAAATCTGAAATTCTCAAATATTACAGATTGATTTCAGATGTCTATCGTTACTGCAATGTTACATTTTTGAATTGAAAAGTATTATCCTAACTTTCCAATAAAAGAAGGAAAGTTGGAATGTATGAAAACGTTGAATATGAACATTTTAACACAGAAAACAGTTAAACATAACAGGAAAACAGTCTTAGGTGAACTTTCACCTTTTCTGGTAAAGGAAACCGGTTCTTGCCAAACAAAGTCTGATTATTTGCTAGTTTGCATTTTAATATGTTTTTCCTATAGAATCTTCTACTACTACTACTTCTAACAACTCACTTTAACACCAAGCCGAATAAGGCCAACACAGCTACACACACTCCTCCTCCATCCCAACCTACTCAAAGCCTCTTTATATCCTAGCAAGAAATTCCCATTTCCCTTAAATCTTTTCTTATATCCTCCTACCTCAATCGGAGACGATCTGCTCTTCGTTTGGCCGATAAGGACAATCTATTTTCCTTTATACGCAGAGGGTGTCCTAGCCATCTCAACCTTTCTTTCATTACAGCCTTAGAAAGCGGGATTGAACCACACTTTTCGTGCAGCCTACTGATGAGGTAGAGTCAGTCCGTCGGTTACTCAAACCAATCCGTAGGCAATTTCTCTGAAGAACGTGTAGCAAATCTTCCTCCGTTTTTTAGAGCGCCCATGCTTCAGATACTTGACCACTGTCACCACTGTAGCTTCCAATACCTGAGATCTATTTTTAGCAAAAAAAACTATGAGAGAAACAAGAAAAGTCCTAGCTACCCAGGCTATTGAACTATTAACTTGCCATACAAGCAGTTTTTTGTATGATTTTCATATGCTTTATCTTTTTTTCTTACTAATCGTCAGCCTAACAGATTTCTGCTTTTTTGGAAATAATTAAAAAAAACTTTCCGAAAAATATGTTTTTCAAAGAAAAGTAAAGGCCATTTTAAACTTAAGCTCAGGAGATACAAATACCTGTTAAAATTCAAACTCAAAACGACCAGAAATTACTATTAAGGAATAAATGAAACCCAAAACGAACAGAAATTAAATAAACAATCATAGCAAAAAACATACAACAAGTAATAATATAAATGAATAAATAGATCTTAAAGCGAGTAATGCTTAGATTGAATATGAAAATCAAGCTTAAAACGAAAACAAATATTTTGCTATTAAAGTATAAATGAAACTTAAAACGAACAGAAGCTAAATAACAATCAATGCGAACAAACATACAACATATATTAATGTAAATGAATAAATAAATCTTAGAACAAGTGAAACTGAAATTGAATATGCAAATCAAGTTTGAATCGAATAAAAATAACTATAAATAAGAGTTTGGGTATCGCCTCACTGCAGAAGCCTAAAACCTACTGCGTCATTGGCGCTTTACTGAAAACAATTCTTTCATTAATTAAGATTTTAGGGAATAAATATCAGCATATGCATATTAAATTGACAATGCACATTTTTTTCAGTAAAATCATTTGAATTTTTTTGTCAGTAAAGTACAAATTATATTCTGGCTTTTAGAAAGCATAGGGGTTTTGAACCCTACTCATATTAATTTATGCTCGTTTTGAGTTTGACTCTAATATTTATTTTAATATTTGTTCGTTTTGGGTTTCATTTATTTATTGATACTGATTTGAGGTAATTGTATGCTTGGTAGATTATATGATAGTCCGGACGCCAGGTGTTGAAAGTGTGAACCATACCACGACGGAATGGGGCTACTACGAGAATTAGCCTACCCTCCACCCCCTAAATTGACCATGCGGATTCAAAAATACCAATGGCACTTGCTTGCGAGTGGTGGAACACTCCGAAACTTGACATTTTATTATATTTTGGTGTTTCATGCAAGAAAATGCATGTTCCACAAAGTTTGAGGTGCAGTTTTCCGCTCAAATAGAAATGCCTAGAAGCCATAGAATGTTTTCATAACAAACCAACACGATTAGTTAGAAAAAATGGCAGAGTTAAAAAAAATGGCAAAACTATATGAGTCTTGAACAGTCTTGGAAAGTATAAACAAAATCAAATTGAATATTAGATATATAATGATATTAATGAAAGCACCAATGACGCAGAAGGCTTTAGGTTTTTACAGTTAAAGAAGGGGGCAGTATCCAAATTTTGTTTGTAGTGAAACTATATTTGTTTTGACTAATCTTGAAAAGAACTAATAAATTAAACTGAATATTTGATGCATAATGATATTAATTGCTAAAAGCTCATCAGTTCAAAATTTTACTGTAATTTTAATATTTATTTTCAATATTAAGTACAAAAGAAAACATTTGTAATATAATTCGTTTTCAGTAAAGCGCCAATGACGCAGTAGGTTTTAGGCTTCTGCAGTGAGGCGATACCCAAACTCTTGTTTGTAGTTATTTTTATTCGATTCGAACTTGATTTGCATATTCAATTTAAGTTTCACTCGTTTTAAGATTTATTTATTCATTTACATTAATATATATTGTATGTTTGTTCGCATTGATTGTTATTTAGTTTCTGTTCGTTTTAAGTTTCATTTATACTTTAATAGCAAAATATTTGTTTTCGTTTTAAGCTTGATTTTCATATTCAATTTAAGCATTACTCGCTTTAAGATCTATTTATTCATTTATATTATTACTTGTTGTATGTTTTTTGCTATGATTGTTTATTTAATTTCTGTTCGTTTCGGGTTTCATTTATTCTTTAATAGTAATTTCTGGTCGTTTTGAGTTTGAATTCTAACAGGTATTTGTATCTCCTGAGCTTAAGTTTAAAATTGCCTTTACTTTTCTTTGAAAAACTTATTTTTCAGAAAGTTTTTTTTTAATTAATTTTTGTTCGTTTTTGATTGCAAAAAGTTTCAAGTTTTTATGACATAGGGGGGGGGGGTGCTTACTGTCCGATTATTCTTGACTTTAAAAAACGGATCTAGAACTTTCAATTTAAATCGAATGAGGCTTTTTTAAAAGTCTATACGATTACCTCTTTGACAAAAACCTTATATATGAACAATAAACAGCTTGCATAACTTGTGGACAGCGATTGACAACAATGAATGGATTGAAAAAATAGCTCCAATAAGGGGGTTTAGACCATTTCACTTGCTGACACAAAGGGATCACGACTGTTTGAAATTGACCTTAATAGGATTTTATGTGCCAAAGCAATTTTACATCTATCTCAGAGTATGTATTTTAACCTTATAATTGGATAATTATAATAGATTCCCTATGTATTCTTCCCATACAAAATCCCTTCCCATAAGCTAAATACCCCCTTTAATAAGTTATGCCCCAGGGGATAACTTACAACGCCTACCCCCGGGCCCTGGTGGGCTGTGTCGACACCGGAGTTTTTTGTTATCAGCACTTTGAACTATTTTAACAAGATGTCAATCTCAAAATTTTTATCTGATGCATTTAGGGCGTGGAAGAGGGGGGGGGGGCTAGTCACCCTCCAATCTCTTTTGACTCTTAAAAAGTGAACAAGAACTTTCAATTTTCAGTCAAATGAGACCTCTCCAAATTTTATACAACCATCCCTTCCATAAGAAATAATGGGAAGGATTCGGAGAATCCTTAAATTACAGCTCTTGCCCTGAGGGCTGTGGGGGAGCTGTCATCCTCAAAGACCTAATTTCTAGAACTTAAAACTACGTTTAATAAAATGGCTGTCTCAAAATTTTGATTGGATGTGTTTGGGGAAAAGGTGGGCGTGAGAGGGGGGTTAGTTGCCCTCAAATCACTTTCGACTATTAAAAAGGCACTAGCCCTTTGAATTTCCAATCGACTGAGCCTATTTTGAAGTTTTTACGACACCGCCTTCTACAAAAACCTCATATGCCCCCAGGGCATAACTTAAAACCCTTGCCCTGAGGGTTGTGGGGGATTGTCCTCCTCAAAAATATATTTTCTATCTGGAAATCAACTATGCTGAACAAAATGGCTATCTAAAAATTTTGATTGGATGTGTTTGGGGGAATGATGGGCGTGGGGGACTAGTTGCCCTCCAATCACTTTCGACTATTAAAAAGGGCACTATCCCTTTGAATTTCCAATCGAATGAGCCTTTTTTCAAGTTTCTACGACAATGCCTTCTATAAAAACCTTATATGCCCCAGGTCATATCTTAAAACCCTTGCCCTGAAGGTTGCGGGGAAGTCTCCTCCTCAAAAACATATTTTCTATCTGGTAATCAACTACGCTGAACAAAATGGCTATCTCAAAATTTTGATTGGATGTGTTTGGGGAAATGATCGGCGTGGGGGGGGGGGGGCTAGTTGCACTCCAATCACTTTCGACTATTAAAAGGGCACTAGCCCTTTAAGTTCCAATCGAATGAGCCTGTTTGAAGTTTCTACGACAACACCTTCTATAAAAACCTTATATGCCCTCAGGGCATAACTTGAAACCCTTGCCCTGAGGGTTGTGGGGGAGTGTCTTCCTCAAAAATATATTTTCTATCTGGAAATCAACTACGCTGAACAAAATGGCTCTCAAAATTTTGATTGGATGCGTTTGGGGGAATAATGGGCGTGGGGGGGGCTAGTTGCCCTTCAATCACTTTCGACTATTAAAAAGGGCGCTAGCTTTTTGAATTTCCAATCGAATGAGCCTTTTTTGAAGTTTCTACGACAACGCCTTCTATAAAAACCTTATATGCCCCCAGGGTATAAATTAAAACCCTTCCCATGACGGTTGTGGGGGAGTGTCCTCCTCAAAAATATATTCTATCTGGAAATCAACTACGCGGAACAAATTGGCAATCTCAAAATTTGATTGGATGTGTTTGGGGAAATGAATCCTTAAATTACAACTCTTGCCCTGAGGGCTCTGGGGGAGATGTCATCCTCAAAGACCTAATTTCCAGAACTTAAAACTACGTTTAATAAAATGGCTGTCTCAAAATTTTGATTGGATGTGTTTGGGGAAATGAATCCTTAAATTACAACTCTTGCCCTGAGGGCTCTGGGGGAGTTGTCATCCTCAAAGACCTAATTTCCAGAACTTAAAACTACGTTTAATAAAATGGCTGTCTCAAAATTTTCATTGGATGTGTTTGGGGAAAAGGTGGGCGTGAGAGGTGGGTTAGTTGCCCTCAAATCACTTTCGACTATTAAAAAGGGCACTAGCCCTTTAATTTCCAATCGAATGAGCCTGTTTTGAAGTTTCTACAACAACGCCTTCTATAATAACCTTATATGCCCCCAGGGCATAACTTAAAACCCTTGCGCTGAGGGTTGTGGGGGAGTGTCCTCCTCAAAAATATATTTTCTATCTGGAAATCAACTACGCTGAACAAAATGGCTATCTCAAAATTTTGATTGGATGTGTTTGGAGGAATAATGGGCGTGGGGGGGCTAGTTGCCCTCCAATCACTTTCGACTATTAAAAAGGGCACTAGCCCTTTAATTTCCAATCGAATGAGCCTGTTTTGAAGTTTCTACAACAACGCCTTCTATAATAACCTTATATGCCCCCAGGGCATAACTTAAAACCCTTGCCCTGAGGGTTGTGGGGGAGTGTCCTCCTCAAAAATATATTTTCTATCTGGAAATCAACTACGCTGAACAAAATGGCTATCTCAAAATTATGATTGGATGTGTTTGGGGAAATGATGGGCTTGAAGGGGGGAGGGGGGCTAGTTACACTCCAATCACTTTCGACTATTAAAAAGGGAGCTAGCCTTTCCAACCGATTGAGCCTGTTTTGAAGTTTCTACGAAAACGCGTTCTATAAAAACCTTATATGCCCCCAGGGTATAACTTAAAACCCTTGCCCTGAGGGTTGTGGGGGATTGTCCTCCTCAAAAATATATTTTCTATCTGGAAATCAATTATACTGAACAAAATGGCTGTCTCAAAATTTTGATTGGATGTGTTTGGGGAAATGATGGGCGTGGGGGGGAGGGGGCTAGTTACACTCCAATCACTTTCGACTATTAAAAGGGCACTAGCCCTTTAATTTCCAATCGATTGAGCCTGTTTTGAAGTTTCTACGACAACGCCTTCTATAAAAACCTCATATGCCCCCAGGGCATAACTTAAAACCCATGCCCTGAGGGTTGTGGGGGAGTGTCCTGCTTAAAAATATATTTTCTATCTGGAAACCAACTACGCTGAACAAAATGGCTATCTCAAAATTTTGATTGGATGCGTTTGGGGGAACGATGGGCGTGGGAGGGGGCTAGTTGCCCTCCAATCATTTTCGACTATTAAAAAGGGCACTAGAACTCTCGATTTCCAATCGAATGAGCCCCCTTTGAAGCTTCTACGACGACCCCTTCCATATGAAGTGCCTCTGGGGAAAAAAAATAATAATAATAATAGAACATTGGAGCCGTATGGCCTTTACTATAGGCAACGCTACAGCGTTGCCTCTGATAGCGGGAAAATTCATTTGACAATCAATAG